>NMUG010003408.1:0-14833 GCA_002855965.1 Monotropa hypopitys
TGATGATGGGATCATTCAGTACATCAAATCTTTTTTTGTGGTTATGGGTTACAGGGATCCATTCTTGTTCATTGTTGTATCCTCCAGCTGATGGTTGTTTGATTTCTCCCTCTTCATTCTCGGCATCCTCAGTTCTTTCTCTCTCAACTCTCTCGTCTCTCTCCATTCTTCTTCGTGAAAGATCTCCGGCACTTAATTGAAATGCAACTCTTTATTTTAAGCTAAAGGAAAATCACAACACATCTTGTAGAGAGAAGATACTTTGTTGTTTTTTAAAGTAGCAATACAACCACAACCTGTACTACAAGAGATAACATGGTTTGTTGTTTTGATAAACCCATATAATTTGTTCATAATCAGAATTGATAGTAAGAAAGAACAATGCATCTTATCCTCTATTGTAATCAACACTACAAAAAATGATACTAGAAAATGAATCCATAGGAAATAAAATAACTAGAAACTGGAGGGTACTTCCAAGAAGTGCCCCGACAACTTGTCAAGAAGTGCCCCGGATGGTATCAAACTGACAACTTGGTCCCTGATGTAAACAATTTTACACTATACATTTCGTAGCCCTAAATATATTGCAGTGTCATTGGTTTGAATCAAGCAAAAGGCATGGGTTGTAAATGCACTCTTGGTTCTGAATTCACAGGTCCCTAAAAGTCCGTGTACTCTTAGAAACAATCAAACATGCAATACAAGAAAAAACACAATTGTCGACCAAAAATGCCAACCAAATATATTTTGGTCAGCAAAAAGGCACCATTTGCCGATCAAATCTATTGCCGACCAATACTTTGGTCGGAAAAAATACAATTGCTTTTGCCGACCAAATATTTGGTCGGGAAATGTACTGAAGTCTTTGCCACCTAAATACTTGATCAACAAAGAATCTATTGGCGACTAACATTTTGGTCGCCAAAAATACAGTCATTGTGCCGACTATTATTTGGTCGGGAAATGTACTGAAGTCTTTGTCAACTAAATATTTGGTCGGCAAAGAATCTATTAACGACCAAAACTGTCATACCCCGAATTTTGAAACCATTTTTTTTAAATTAGATTTATAAAGAAGATAACTAAGTATCATAGATAAACTCATCCACACAAACATAAAAATTCCGACATGAATGAGAAAATGGAAAAGAAGATACATCCAAACAATAGTGTACAGAGAGATAGAGATGTACAAGTTTAGGTTTACAAAACCACCTACACTATTACAAGCTCAAAGGAGCCTGAAAGAGAAACAAATATAAAAAAGGCTTCTTCAAAAACTTTCTGAAAGCTCTTTATGCATCAAGTCCTCCATGAGAGGGATCAATATCCGTGGAGATAAAAAGAAGGGCATGTCATGCCAAAGTAGGAAATACTTATCGTCTAGCATGTCTAAGATTGGTGTGGACTCGTGTGTGAATGTCAAGCATAAACTGTATGATAATGAGCAAAAATCACAAGATAGACAATGATCCGACAACTACCATATGACTACAATCAAGCTATCCATATGCAAACTCTACTAACAATGGACTACTACGCCAAGCATCCATGATGAGTATGCATATCAGTTGTTATTTTCTTTCCGGGGTACACGTTCTTATTTACATTAAATTCACAGGTCTCACACAATGGATACGCCATAGAAGCATCTAGCCATGTCCCTTCCATGTTATCCAAAGTTTCCATTTATCATGTTTCTGCGGTGTAATTTTGATAGGGTAGGATTGGTATAATAGTCGGCTAACACACTAACCATTCCTTTACGTCATTCCCAAAGACCGTTGGGAGGGTTAACGTCACCCCCATTGTAAACAATATCGTGGATGGAGCGACCATCCCGAGAATCATCTAGCCAAGTCCATTCCCGTATAAATATATCGTCCTCCTATCGTTCTTACCTACCGAACCAAGGTTAGCAAATCAGGTCATTCCAATTATCTTTATTTTAAGTGAATTCATTCTAGCATAACACATTTCCTAGCCAAGGCAAATGTTTCAATACGTGGGTCATCGTTTAAATTCCATGGTGTTCATGATTTAACAAAGTGACCATTGACCCGAGATGTATCAATATTCATTACACATGACCAATGTGACCAATGAATCCAATCTACACCAATTATGTTCAATTACATTAAACTCAACTGAATTTAGACTACTGACCACAAGAGGGACAAAAGCCCCAAATTTCCATTTCTAGAATTTATACCAAAATTAGGGTTTTTAATAGGATGTTCAAGATATGAAATTGAATCATGGGACATACAAAGACATCCCTAGAGACCATAAACCCATCACCACTTTCATTATAAAAGCCCTAGACCTAGACCAATTTTGTCCAACATGAATTTAGGTACAAAATTGATGAACTCTCACACATTCAAGGAGGGAGAAGTAAGAAGACGCAATCAAGTACATACTAGGGATAAGTAAATCCTACCTCAAAGAGATTCACAAATGCCTTGACTCTGAACTTGAGAGAATAGCTTCACCACTGGGTTCCCGGATAGCTCTCGACGCATAGAATAACGTTTCGTCTTGCAAGAACTCCAACCAAAGCTTGGATGGCCTTCAAATCTTAGAGAGAAGGGAGAGCTTGAAGATGGCGGTAGAGAGAGACAGAGAGGAGGCTTTAGAGTTAGAGAAAATGAAGAAGGGTTGCCCAAAGTTTCGTACATAAGGACCCTTATATACCCCAAGGCCAAAGATAACAATACCCCCACTTAAAAACCTCAAAAACGCATTTCTGATGACCCTCGTCCGGATGAAGCCAATTCGCCATCCGGACGACGACCTCTTGTCTGGACGAGCAACACCGTGGTCCGGACGAACACTCCTAAAGCAAAACCCAAAACTTACTGCTGCCTCGTCCGGACGAAGCCTCTTCGCCGTCCGGACGACCACTCATCTCTGTCCGGACCAGAACCACCCACGGTCCGAACGAAGCTCCTGCTACATATTACATCCCTTGTTGCTCGCCCGTTCGAACGGCCACCTATCCTCGTCCGGACGAGGAATCTGAATCGTGCCTGAAATTGCCTCGAAACACTATCAGTCCTTTGCGACACCACCTCGGCCACTTTCCCAACGTTCCTCGTGCTAAATCGATGTGCTAAGGCTATCCCACACCCTTCCCAAAGGTCGTGTGCATCCTTACAATGTCAAACAAGTAGATTAAATTCCAAAAACATATATAAAATTACGATTCGTGACACCTCAACCACCTTAAAAGAATTTCGTCCCCGAAATTATCTAAGGTAAGAGGAAGAATATCGATACAATCCCAAATCAAAACAACTACAAATCAAAATAATTCCGGATATCTACTACGAATTTCGTCTTCACGCTCCCAAGTCACTTTTTCGACACCATGATTTCTCCATAGAATCTTCAATAATGAAATAGTCTTGCCACGAAGTACTTGCTCTCTCGAATCAAGGACTCGAAATGGCTTTTCTTCGTACGACACATCAGCTTCAAGCTCCACATTAGACCAATCGATCACGTGAGATGGATTTGGCTTGTATATCTGCAACAAGGACACATGAAACACATCGTGCACGTTTTAAATGCTTGATAGCAATGCCAAGCGATAAGCAACTTCTCCAATCTTCTCTATGATGTCAAAAGGACCAATGTAATATGGAGTGAGCTTTCCTTTCTTCCCGAACCGAGAAATACCACGACGAGGTGATACTTTGAGAAACACGTGATTTCCAACTTCAAATGACAAAGGAATATGACGTCTATCGGAATAACTCTTGTAACGGCTTTGAGCGATAAGCAACCTTTAACGAATCGAATTGATCTGCTCAATAATCTGTTGTGTCATATCCGGCCCGATAATCGCTCACTCTCCAGTGTCAATCCAACATATGGGTGATCTACATGGCCTACCATATAAGGCTTCGAAAGAAGCCATACCAATACTAGAGTGATAACTGTTGTTGTAGGCGAACTCTATCAATGACAAATGATCAACCAAACTCCTATAAAAGTCCAATACACATGCTCGCAACATATTCTCGAGAAACTGAATAGTGCGTTCCGACTGGCCGTTGGTTTGCAAATGAAAAGTAGTGCTGAACAAAAGCTTCGAACCAAGAGAACTCTGCAAACTACACCAAAAGCGAGATGTAAATCGTGGATCTTGATCGGACACAATGGATGAAGGAACTCTATATAGTCGAATAATCTCCCGAATGTAACTGGATCAACGAATCAACGGATTGGGCAACCCGAATCAGCAAGAAGTGTGCGGTCTTCATCAAACGATCAACAATAATCCAAATAGCATCATGACCACCCATAGACTTCGGCAAACCCGTAGCGAAATCCATCGTGACGTGCTCCCACTTCCATTAGGCAATCGGTAATGGTTGTAGCAAACTTGTAGGATGTTAATGTTCAGCCTTGACTTGTTGACATGTGAGGCATCTAGCGACAAACATAGCGACATCTTTCTTCATTCCCGGTCACAAAAAATGACATTTAAGATCATGGTACATCTTAGTTCCACCCGGATGAACGGCTAACGGTGAATGGTGAAACGCATAAAGAATACCTCCTCAGTAAGATGATGGAATGAACAATCGGTCACAAATTTGCAAACTAGAATCTGCGTGAATCATCCACCCTTGACGCGCATCTCTGCTAATGAACTTTGCTCGAAAATACGATGCTTCCTTATCATTGGCTTGAGCTTCAATAACCCACCGAGATAACTCGGACTGAATCGACAAATTATATAAGGTAGCTTGTTCCCCAATATCTATCTGCATGCATAACAAATGAACCCAAATCCTCCATGGATTTCCAATCACGCACGGCCAAACTCGCGAGATGAGAATACTTTTGACTCAACGCGTCTGCAACCACGTTGGCTTTACTCGAATGATAATGCAACTCAAAATCATAATCTTTTAAGTGTTCCATCCACCGTCATTGTCGTAGATTCAATTCTTTTTGTGTAAACAAGTACTTCAAGCTTTTATGATCGGAAAACACTTCAAACTTTTTCCCGTAGAGGTAGCTATGCCACATCTTCAATGCAAAAATGATAGATGCAAGCTCTAGATCATGCGTAGAATAATTTTGCTCGTGTTCCTTCAATTGCCTTGAACTGTATGCCACAACATTTCCTCCATGCATGAGAACGCAACCCAAACCATCGTATGATGCATCACAATAAACCGCATACCCGACTCCCCACTCTGGCACAATAAGGATAGGAGATGTAGTCAACCGACTCTTCAATTCCTTGATCGCGGCTTCACATGAATCATCCCAAACAAACACAATACCCTTTCGGGTCAAACGTGTCATCGGAGCTGCTAGGCAAGAAAAGTCTAAAACAAAGCATCTTTAGTAACCCGCAAGACCAAGAAAATTACAGATATCGAACACATTCTTCAGACGCAGCCATAGTGAAACTATATTTATCTTACTAGGATCTACTGACACACCTCTATTGGATACGACATGGACAAGAAACTTCACTTAGGGTAGCCAAAACTCACATTTGCTCAGTTTGGCATACAAACGGTGCTCTCGCAATAATTTCAACACAATCCGAAGGTGAATTTGGTTATCTTCCTCTAATGCCGAATAAATAAGAAGGTCATCCATGAATATCACGACAAAACGATCAAGGTGAGTATGAAAGATATGGTTCATAATATCCATGAACGTTGCAGGGGAATTCGTCAAACCAAACAACATAACCACAAACTCGTAGTGACCGTAGAGCATGTGAAAAGTAATCTTTGGAATGTCTTCAGCACTGATGCAGACCGCTCCATTGACATGTCAGCGAGAGGAGCCGCACTGAGCTACAAAGAGATAGACCCTTTCCCACGCTAGGATGTCGGGCATATGATGACTTACAACCCCCTCCACCCAGTCCTATGTACGGCTGAGGCCAAGCTCACAGAAGGAGAATTACAAATGAGTACAAGGGATCACGGGAACCATGCACCATTCCACAGGGAATGGAAAAACATTGCTGCCAAGCTAAAGGTATCAGATCGGAATAGTCAGACATCTCCCTGCTCAGCATCCTCTAATTAGGTAAGAAAGAAGGTATGGGTTCATCTAGTCTTTGACCGTGGCCGGGCCAAATCCCGAGGAACCGAACAACAGCCCACGTGCTCCCACACTCTGACCAAACTACCAACAACGCAACCCGTCCTCTGATTCTCCAGCGCGGTCAGGCATCCAATTAGCCAGCAGATCTCTGGACTATACTCTCCTGGATGCGAAGACCACTTTCGACCTGCTGGTGAAAAGAAGGATCATGTTCCCGTGCACCAACCTCCAGCTCGGCAAGTCTGGAAGTGCTTAGCTTGATGGAGGCAGAGTGTTCAGCTCAGCTCGGAAAATCCTGTCTCCCTTTGCACGGCAAGAATAAGCCAGCTCACTAAGGGATAAGACATCTAGCTCCATCGCCCCTAGGAACTTATTTCGTGAACTTGGAACGTGTTCCTTTCTCTATTTCTGGTCCCACAATAATTATGTATTGTTGTCTTTTTCTATTTGTAGTTATCCGAATTTTCTTGACTTTTTTCTTTTTGGGCCTGTTGTGTTAGTGACTCAAAAGTATGTACTTAGGATTTTTGCCTCTTTTAGAGTTTTCTGTGGCCACCCTATATATAGGGGCTCACGTACTAATGTAAGGGGAGTTGTTGTTGATTATTGAAAAAGTTTGAGTCAAGTTGCTACTTGTTCATCTTCCCCCATCCCCTCTCGGCATTCCTGCTTAAAAATCAACGATTTGGTTTGAAGTCATTTCTCTGGGTATTCTCTAAGAATCAACAGATTAGCGATCCTTGATTCTGGTATTGGCTTGCCAATTAACAGCAATCGAGAATAGAATCAACACTGGCATCTCCTACGATCACTGGTGGCATTCTAATTATCCATTTAGTTTTAGTTCTTATTCCGCTGCGTGAATGGAGGCTTCAGTTGGTGAAATACCAATTTGCATCAGTTGGTATCAGAGCACCCGTTGTGATCCTACCAGAGCACTCGTTTCAATTCGACCAAAGCACATCATTTCAATTTATCAGAACTTCAGAAGATGGCTTCTAGAAGAAGTTCTATCTATAGAGTTACAGGGGTCAGGCGTCAGTCTGAAAAGACGATGACTCCCATAAAGAAATCCTGTCAGATAGATAAGCTCTATCGAGTGGAGAAATTGGTGAAGGACTTAGTATCTACTGTGGCCACCGTCCGGATCCAATTGCAGTCTCTGCGACAACCACGATGCCAACATCAGAGTTCTCATACATGTCTGGTAGAATGGGATGACTCAGTTATTAAGAGGCTTAATCACGAAGAGGGAACTCTCATCATTAAAGGAAGACTTCATGAGGATCCATTGAGCCCTTTCAATCGGTATGACCAGAATCCAGTCTACGATGAAGAACCTCATCTTGAGGAAATTTTCACATACCAGGAGACTGATTCTGAATCCCTATCGTCGTTAGATCTCCCGATAGATTTCTCTGGTGAAATTCCCAATCTCGAAATGTCCCAGATGCTAACCACATCTGAAGGGGGAGAGGCTAAGCTCAACCTCACAGAGGAGTGCAACAGCAAACAACCTACCAGAAAGGATGAGCAACTCTTCAAACCATGGGCAGAGCGCCTCCTCAAACCAATAATTGGGCCGATCATTCCCACAGAACTAGGCACAACCCAGCTCCTTAAGTGTCTGATCCCCTGGCTTTACAACGGGTCAAAGGAAGTAGAGACTTATGAGAATATGTGGGGTCTGACTCCAGATACCGACTTGCTAAAGGATGGTCCTACACATGGAAGGGTTGTCCACAGCACAAGAGGTCCAGGATCCAAGAGTTCAACCCCAGCGCCTAACCTTGAGTCTAGTGAATATGGTAGCTCAGAGATCCGGGAGCTCGGCCAACAGCCCCCATTTCTAGGGTGAGATGACGAGTTCAGTATGGCATAGTGGCAGCTCATCCGACAACCCCAGTTGTACGGCCATGACCAGGAGCACCACAATTTATCTGTCCTAGATGGAGGAAGATTGCCCACGGAGTGTGGATCCATGATAAGGTTCTGCCCATGGGGGGCCAGCTCGATACCTCTCTCGTAAGCCTACAACTGGAAACCTTCATAGAGCCAACTATGCTGTGTGTGACCAACGTGGACATGTTCTACTTCTCCGACTACTCTATACCGGGTAAACTCCACGGAGCAGGTGTCCTGGATTACTTTGTCACCAGTCTTGAGCAGGATGGAGATGCAAGTTCAAGGTCGAACTTTCCTCAACCTGGAGAGGATGATGCAGACTGCTCTGTTGACATGTCGGCGAGAGGAGCCACACTGAGCTGCAAAGAGATAGATCCTTTCCCGCGCTGGGATGTCGGGCCTATGATGACACACAACCCCCTCCACCCAGTCCTATGTATGGCTGAGGCCAAGCTCACAGAAGGAGATTTACAAATGGGTGCAAGGGATCACGGGAACCATGCACCATTCCACAAGGAATGGAAAAATATTGGTCCCAAGCTAAAGGTCTCAGATCGGCACAGTCAGACATCTCCCTACTCGGCATCCTCTAATTGGGCAAGAAAGAAGGTATGGGTTCATCTAGTCTTTGATCGTGGCCGGGCCAAATCCCAAGGAACTGAACAACAGACCCCGTGCTCCCGCACTCTGACCAAACTGCCAACAACGCAACCCGTCCTCTAATTCTCCAGCGCGGTCAGGCATCCAATTAGCCAGCAGATCTCTGGGCTATGCTCTCCTGGATGAGAAGACCACTTTAGACCAGCTGGTGGAAAGAAAGATCCTGTTCCCGAGCACCAACCTCCAACTCGGCAAGTCTGGAAGTGCTTAGCTCGTTAGAGGCAGAGTGTTCAGTTCAGCTCAGCAAAGCCCGTCTCCCTTTGCGCGGCAAGAATAAGATAGGTCGGCAAGGGATAAGACAGCTAGCGCCATCGCCTTTGGGAACTTGTTCTGTGAACTTGGAACATGTTCCTTTCTCTATTTCTGGTCCCACAATAATTATGTATTGTTGTCTTTTTCTATTTGTAGTTATCCGATGTTTAGGGTTTTCTTGACTTTTCCTTTGATGGGCCTGTTGTGTTGGTGGCCCAAAAGTATGTACTTAGAGTTTTTGCCTCTTTTAGAGTTTTTCGTGGCCGCCCTATATATAGGGGCTCACGTACTGATGTAAGGGGAGTTGTTGTTGATTATTGAAAAAGTTTGAGTCAAGATGCTGCTTGTTCATCTTCCCCATCCCCTCCCGGCATTCCTGCTTAGTAATCAACGATTTAGTTTGAAGCCATTTCTCTGGGTATTCTCTAAGAATAAACAGATTAGCGAGCCTTGATTCTAATATTGGCTTGCCAATCAACAGCAATCGAGAAAAGAATCAACACTGACATCTCCTGCGATCAACGGTGGCATTCTAATTATCCCTTTAGTTTTTGTTCTTATTCCGCTGCGTGAACGAAGGCAGTAATTGGTGAAATACCAATCTACATCAGGCATGGACTCTCAACTGATGGTAACCAGAACATAAGTCGATCTTGTAAAAACACGTAGAACCTCGAAGTTGATCAAATAAATCATCAATCCTAGGTATAGGATATTTGTTCTTGATGGTCATGCGATTCAATTTCCGATAGTCAATATACAAATGCAATGACCCATCTTTCTTCTTGGCGAACAATGTTGGAGCACGCCACGACGATGAACTAGGGCGAATAAAACCCAACTCGTATAGCTCTTGTAATTGGGACTTCAACTCCCACAACTCGGCTGATGCAAAACGATAAGGTGGAATCGAAATAGAAGATGTTCCTAGTCGAAAATCGATAGAGAACTCAACTTCCCGACTAGGAGGCAAACCCGACAATTCTTCAGAAAAGACGTCCGAAAACTCACAAACCACAAGGGGCAACTCCCCACGGTAGGAAACATCGTCATCAAGACTGAGGCTAGCAAGAAGACAACTGATAGAATATTGATCCCTAGAATCGTAAAAACAGGCATCAAACATCTCTTTTCTCTCCCCAAAAACATAGAAATAATCTCCATCTGGAGAACGCACCCGGACCCGATGCCGATAACAATCGATAGTGGCATAGAAAGTAGACAACCAATCCATCCCAATAATAAGGTCAAAACCCAACATATCCAACACAATGAAATCAAAGATGAAACGACAATTTTCCATCGTCAACTCTCAACCCTAGCAAACACAATTTAATCGAACACGACTTCCCATCAGAGTACCCACAAACAAAGGTGGATCTAGAACGTCCACATCTAACTCTAAAGAACGAATGAATGATGTGTCGATGAATGAATGTGATGCACCCAAATCATATAGAACATTCGCCCAAGAATTATAAATAAGAAACATACCACGAACTACCTGACGTCTCTGGGTGCTGCGAAGTCGAAGGAATCGAAGCTGTAAGGATAAAATATGCTCTGCCATGAGTAGTAGGAACATGAAGATGACAACCTCTCTGCTGGAACTGCTGCACTGGTCTTGTAGGGATTGCAACCCCACTAGCACAAGAAGCCTGACCTGAACTAGCTGATCCTGACTGGATAGAGCACTGATGTCCAACCTACGACTACTGCAATGAACCTCCATCACTGCGACCAATGGCTTTCTTCGAACAATCTCTCACTATGTGGCCCACCCGACCACATTCATAATACGTAGTGTCCTTGCACTCCGACCGAATATGCCCAGGCTGATCACAATGGTGAAACATGATAGGACTCCGCACAGATCCTGCACTACCATGCGATCTCTGGCCCTTGGAAAAGCGAGACTTCTCCCATTGGTGCTTCTTGCCAAAACTTCCCGATGATGAACTAGAATTCAATATCTAGCGATGCGGCTCCCATACTTTTACTTCCTTTGACAGCTCTCTCTTCGGCTCTATAGCTCTAGCACATTCCACAATTTTAGCAAAGTTGCGAATCTGCTTACTCATCACTAGCCATTGGACCGATGAATGAAGGCCTTTCTCAAAGCACTTGCACTTCCTCTCCTCGGAGCTCACAAAATCCGTAGCAAACCTGGACAATGCCTAGAACTTCATACCATACTGAGACATGGTCATAGTCCCTTGCTCTAGCTTCTCGAACTACTCTCGGAGCTGATCTCTGAAGCTCTCTAGAAAATACTGCCCCTTAAAGATAGAGTGGAAGGTGGCACACGACATACTCCGAATAGGATCAAGAATGGCTTGTGGATCGGCATCTCCGTTGGCCAGCAAACTTCCTTGACGCATCTCAAGAATGGAACTACACCATTGGCTCGCCTTACCCGTCAGCTGATAAGTGGCAAAAGAAATTCGCAACTTGTCCTTCATAATCTCCAATGTATCTAGCACCTTTTGAATTTTTGATATCCAATGATCCACTTCCAATGGATCTCCCTCGTTGTTGAACCTAGGAGGATCCATGCGACGGAACTCTCGCAAAGCTTAAATAGTACGGTTTCCTGCATTCTCCCTAGGAGCAACGAATCCTCGGCTGGCTTCGACCATAGCGGCCGCAAGCTCTCTAGCGAACTGACTAAGGGCATCTAATCCCTCCAGAACTGAAATTGGAATAACTGAAGGTGCCTCATCCATCACCCCTCGCATCCTATCATTAACCTCTTCACTGAGAGCATCGGGGGCATTCACACCCCAGCGACCACGGCCCCTTCCCCCAGTACGACGCTGAGCCATATTCTACAAGAAAGAATGATAAGGACATAAGAAAGAGAAACCGAGATGGGGCTCAAGAAACATTTCAACTTCTAACACAGGGATTTACCGAAAAGAGTAACGACTAGATACCATCCTTTGACGAATTGAATATCAACCGGAACAATCAACAAGGCCACAACCACAAGCATACAACACTTAGAATTTTATTTGCCCACACACACCACATGCAAATGGACCATGGAAAATCATACTCATACCACACAATACAGTGCCATACAACTCATATAACTTATGCAACCCATTGAGACTAAGAGTCTCCCCAAAGGCCTAAGTTTTCGAAACCGAAAATTCAGATACCAAGTTGTCATGCCCCAAATTTTCAAATGATTTTTCTTGAAATTAGTTTTGTAAAGAAGATAAATAAGTACCATACATAAACCCATCCACACAAACATGAAAATCCCAGCATGAATGAGAAAAGGGAAAAGAAGATACATCCAAACAATAGTGTAGAGAGAGATACAGAGGTACAAGTTTAAGTTTACAAAACCATATATACTATTACAAGCTCAAAGGAGCCTAAAAGAGCCACAAATATAAAAAGAGCTTCTTCAAAAACTTTCTGAAAGCTCTTTATGTATCAAGTCCTCCAAGAGAGGGATCAACACATGTGGAGATAAAAAGAAAGGTGTGTCATGCCAAAGTAGGAAATACCTATTTTCTAGCATGTCCAAAACTGGTGCGGACTCGTGTGTGAATGTCAATCATACAATGTATGATAATGAGCAAAACTCACAAGATAGACAATGATCCGACAACTACCATATGACTACAATCAAGCTATCCATATGCAAACTCTACTAAAAATAGACTTCTACGCCTAGCATCAATGATGAGCATGCATATGAGTTGTTATTTTCTTTCTAGGGTACACGTTCTTATTTACATTAACTTCATAGGTCTCACACAATGGATATGCTATGGAAGCATCTAGCCAAGTCCCTTCTATGTTATCCAAAGTTTCCATTTATCATATTTCCGTGGTGTAACATTGATAGGGTAGGATTCGACTAGTAGTCGGCCAACACACTAACCATTCCTTTCCGTCATTCCCAAAGACCGTCGGAAGGGTTAACGTCATCCCTATTGTGCACAATGTCGTGGATGGAGCAACCATCCCGAGAATCATCTAGCCAAGTCCATTCCCGTATAAATATATTGTCCCCCTATCGTTGTTACCATACTGAACCAAGGTTAGCAAGTCACATCATTCCAATTATCCTTATTTCAAGTGAATTCATTCTAGCATAACACATTTCCTAGCCAAGGCAAATGTTTCAATACATGGGTTATCATTTAAATTCCATGGTGTTCATGATTTAACAAAGTGACCATTGACCCGAGATGCATCAAAATTCATTATACATGACCAATGTGACCAATAAATCTAATCTACACCAATTATGCTCAAATGCATGAAACTCAAATCAATTTAGATGATTAACCACAAGAGGGACAAAATCCCCAAATTTTCATTTCTAGGGTTTATACCAAAATTAAGGGGTTTTAATAGGATGTTCAACATATGAAATTGAATCATGTGACATACAAAGACATCCCTAGAGACCATAAACACATCACCAATTTCATTATACAAGCCCTAGACCTAGACCAATTTCTCCAACATGAATCTAGGTACAAATTTGATGAACTCTCACGCATTCAAGGAGGGAGAAGTAAGAAGATGCAATCAAGCACATACTAGGGATAAGTAAATCCTACCTCAAAGAGATTCACAAATGCCTTGACTCTGAACTTGAGAGAATAGCTTCAACACCTAGGTTCCCGGATAGCTCTCGATGCGTAGAGCAACGTTTCTTCTTGCAAAAACTCCAACCAAAGCTTGGATGACCTTCAAATCTTAGAGAGAAGGGAGACCTTGAAGTTGGAGGTAGAGAGAGAGAGGAGGCTTTAGGGTTAGAGAAAATGAAGAAGGGTTGCCCCAATTTTTGGACATAAGGACCCTTATATACCCCAAGGCCAACGACAATAATACCCCCACTTAGAAACCTCAAAAATTCATTTCTGATGACCCTCGTCCGTACGAAGCCCCTTTGCCATCCGGACGATGACCTCTCATCCGGACGAGCAACACTGTGGTCCGGACGAACACTCTTGAAGCAAACCCCAAAACTTATTATTGCCTTATCTGGATAAAGCCTCTTCGCCATCCGGACGACCACTCATCTCTGTTCGGATGGGAACCACCCACGGTCCGGACAAAGCTCCTGCTGTATTTTGCATCCCTTGCTGCTCGCCTGTCCGGACGGCCACCCATCCTCATCCAGATGAGGAATCTGAATCGTGCCTAAAATTGCCCCAAAACACTATCGGCCCTTCGCGACACCACCTAAGACACTTTCCCAACGTTCCTCGTGCTAAATCGATGTCATAAGGCTATCCCACACCCTTCCCAAAGGTCGCTTGCGTCCTTACAATGTCAGACAAGCAAATTAAATTCTGAAAACATATATAAAATTATGAATCGTGACAAACACTTTGGTCGGCAAAATACAATCATTTTGCTGACTAAATATTTAGTCAAGAAATGTATTGAAGTCTTTGTCAACTAAATATTTGGTCGGCAAAGAATCTATTGGTGATCAGCAATTTGGTCGGCAAAAATATAATCATTTTGCCGACCAAACATTTGATCGGGAAATATTTATTTATATAAAATTAAACAATATATTTATCCTTTTAATTGTTAATAAGAACTATTTTTAACATTATAGTATAGTAGTATTTTTTCTTTTAACTTGTAACCGTTAATCGAAAATGAGATGAGATGAGAGGCAGAGAGAGATGATTGGAATTAAGGAATTAAGTCATTAATCTGGACCTCAACTTTTCAGACCAAATTTCGATGATCGAAACCGTTAAATGTTTTCAAAACATGTTTTAAGGCCCTGTGCAAAGATTTGGAAAAAATAGTACCGAGAAGGGCTTGATCGGAGTAGGTTTTTGTATAACTATTTTATGAAACGTTTGTCTGATCAGGCTCTTCTGGGTACTATTTTTTCCAAATCTTTGCACAGAACTTAAAAATACGTTTT
>NMUG010003409.1:0-14831 GCA_002855965.1 Monotropa hypopitys
AAACGATAAGGGAGAAAAATAGAATGATGGCAGCAATAGCTCAGTTAGCCGAAACCCAGAATGCCTTCATGCAATGGCAGGCTACCCAGAATGTGGAGAGAGGTGCGGGCACTGGTTTGTTAGAAAGGTTCAAGAGAATGTGTAGTGCGGAGTTTGATGGTACTATTAACCCTAGGCTGGCTAAGGAATGGTTAAATGGTGTAGAGTTGGTATTAGATACCATGGGAGTAGAGGGTGAGCAGAGGGTGTTGCTAGCGACTTTCTTATTTAGAGGTGAGGCAAGAAATTGGTGGGATGCCTTTAAGAGGTTAGTAGAAGCTCCGGTACTTGGAGAGGAACCGGTTGCACCTAGAAGAGTAACTTGGGAGAGGTTTATTCAGGGGTTTAATGATCAATATTGTCCGGAGAGTTTTCGTTTTGAGTAGGAGGCGACTTTTACCAATTTGAAGCAAGGAGGGATGTATGTGGCAGAGGATTAGGTCAAATTTGCTAAGTTGTCTAGATATGCACCGGATTTGGTAAATACTGAGGGGAAGAAATGTAAGAGGTTCATGGCATTAATGTTAGGGTATGAGCTTGTGGTAATTATGTCCTTATAAGAAAAAGAAAATTTTATATTGATTTTTGAGGCATAGTAAATGGTGTTTTAGTCATGTAACACGTACACTATTAGTCTTGCCAGGTGATATATTGGGACGAGGCGTGACACATGACATTCGTCAGACCTCGTCGGATCACATACGACCGCGTCGGACCTTCCCAGCACTCTGGCGACCCTTTGAAAACCCTCGTCGACCATCCCCAGTCAGCGACCCTCTGAAAACCCTACCTTTTTTAACCTCCAATCGTCGTTCTCTCTTTCCAGTCCTCGCACAGACCTTGTCGGTCTCCAACGACACCCGCACGGCCCTTTTCGAACTTCGATGACCCTTTCCGGATCTCGGTGACCCTTGTACAGTACTTTCCGGCAACTTTTGTTGATCCCAGACGTACTGCTCCCCCTTTTTTCGATCTCTCTTTACCAGATCTCCAAACTACAAAACTATGACAACATCCCAGAGCTCCGGCGATCCTCGCTGGACCTCTCCTGACTTCTGATCACCCTCTTCAACCTCCGAAATAGCTTTCGGTCGTCCAAAAGTCTTATTTTGTCTCTGTTTAGCCTTCCTTTCGTATTTTCAACCTTATTCAGATATCTATGGTATTTTACCATGTCATGAGATAAAGCCAACGGTATTAGTATTATTCTCAAAGGCGCTAACTATTCCTATTGGTCACGTGTCATCAAAAAAATTGTCAATGATCAAGGTTTGTGGGGAGATGTTGTAAATGTTTATTTTGTAATATCATTAGATTTAATTAGGAGCCAATTAAAGACTTAATTAGGATTTGATTAAAGATTGATTAGCTTAAATCTAGGGATTTGATTAGAAAAATTATGGTAGATTTATTTTCTAATTTTGGCTATTTATACACCCTTTGTAATATCATAATTATTCAAGAAATACAAGTCATATTTCTCTAATATGGTATCAGAGCCATAAGGCTCCTCTCAGCAAATTCTCAGCACTCCGGCAAACCTCTGGCTCCGGCAAACCTCACCGGATCTTCTGTACAAGTCTCTCTCTCTCTCTCTCTCTGGAGAACCCAACAACCCATCTCTCTCTCTGATCTGCACCACCAGTAATCCGTCTCTCTCTCTCCGATCTGCCGAGCAACCAAGCCGATCTGCCCTAACCAGCCCCAACCAGCAACATCGCTGACCCTCGCAGGCCCTCGATGATCCTTGTCGGACCTCCGACGACACCCAAACAGCAACCCCGAATGGTGATCTAGGAGGGCCTCACCAACCAGTCCCGATCTGCCCTAACCAGTCCCGATCTACCCCGATCTCAGCCTCGTCGACCTTCACTGGACATCATCCAGACCTTGGTGATCCTTGTCGTACCTCTAGCGTCACCCAAACAGCAAACACACCGCCGATCTGCACCTCGCCGGACCAAAGGCATCCTCGTCGGACCTCCGGCGATCTGTTTCAGCTCTCGGCAATTTGTTCCAGCAAACAAATCAGCCCTCATGCGATCAGTTCCAACCCGACTGGTCAACTTTGACCCATAAACCTATTTCGGCCCGCTTAGCCTATTGCGGCCCGTTTCTGTCCTTTTCATCTATTTTGGCTCGTTTGTTTTCTAGTTCGTCTCATAAATCTGTGGTTGATATTTTACCATGTCAGGAGTGTTTTGGTGGCCTTCATTCTCCATATTTCCTGTCAATTGTAGAGAGAGAGAGGAAGAGAGGGAGATTTGCCAAGATCTTGGAGGTTTGAAGTCTCGGGAGCGATACGAGGGCGGATCCAGAATCCTTGAAGTGAGAGGATCGTTCTACAAGGTACATATTTATCTTTTGGTGTATTTTCTTCTTGGGGATTTTATAGATCTTGTTTCAAATCGTCCTAGTGCGAAGTTATGGGTGTTAGTCCTTGGTGGGATCGGAGGTTGGGTGTAGTATTCGCACATGAGTGATCATAATGTTGGTACTTTGGAGAGATAATCTTAGGAAGATTAGTATGTTGGAATAATCGTCTCGTATAGGTTGTATGCCTTCGTTTTGGTCGGTAATAACGGAACCATAGATGTATGCGAGTTGTTGGATGATGGCATTGTGGGATTTCATCTGGGAGTTTTATGTAATAATCCTAAGAGAGGTTGTGTTTTGGGTTAATCATTTTATGTCGGTTGTATGAGGATGATTTTAGGCATATGAGTTTGTGGAGGGTTCGATTCATTGTATAATAGTGGTTTGAGTGTTCATGTGGTTATAGCATATCGATTGGTGGGCATATGTTAGAGCAATGCAATGGTTGATCAATTTGATTTTATTATGTGTTGTGATTGTATCGTTACTGAATAATATAGTTGGTACGAGTAGAGGAGTTGGGACTTCTGTCGTTCCAAAGAGATAGTATCGGTGCCGCTATACGGTATTTCGGTGTGTTTGGTAGATATGTTATTGGTGTTATATATATGCATATATAGGAGTTTTCCTTTCCAAATGAATGATTGTTAAGAGTTGTGTATGATGGAAATTAGATGAAAATCAAGTAATTCAAAGGTTATATAGGTGTATGCATGTGTGTGGCTGTACATGTGTAATAATAACCAATGTGGAAACTATAGAAAATCACATTATAAAAGATATAGAAGAGTATGAGATGATGGCATGAATCATGGAAATTGGTAGTAGATTAACTTGTCATTGGCTTGTATTATTTGTGAATAAGTGATTTGGTGGCCAACGTGTAATGCTAGAAATGCATGTGTTTGTATAATCGGATAATCGTATACTGGTGGACAGTGTAGGCAAATTATTGGCAAAATGCCAAGTAAAAATACGGGTGGCCAGTGTGGGCATAAACACCAGCAAGACTGTCTTGTTGTTTTCGGTGGCCAGTTTGGACAAAACTTCAGCAAGATTGCCATGAATCTATAAGGGTGGCCAATGTGGGCAGAACTTCGGCAATGTTGCCATGTATATGTGTGGTTAGCCAGTGTGGGCAATTTATTGGAAAGATGCCAAGAGGCGGTGTGTATTATCATTGTTCAATGTATCATGGTTGTTGTGTGATGTTTTAGTTTAAAGAACCTTGTTATATAGTAAAGATCGTAACTAGAGATGATTTATAGATCGGAAAACTACGTAACTCATAATGGAATTTCGGACATGGTTAGCTTTAAGAATAAGCGTGTGGTAAAAGCTATAAAAATATATAGCGGATGCATATGGGTAGACCTGATAGTGAATGGAAGAGTGAAATCAGAATAATATATAATGGACATGAAAGTACATTGAGGAATGTGTTGGACTCATATCAAACAAACGTGTTGTAAGTCATAGAATATCGTATGCAAAGGTGAAGCTAAATGGGTGGTGTGTGTTATGCATAGTTTGAATTATCAACAGTGTGAAATGGAATCCATTTTATGGCATTGCACTAGCTTTTCATCATATTATCCTGTTATTTTTATTGTGGCACACTAGATTACATCCTGGCACTATTTGTGGATATACATTTGTGCATATCCTGTGATATCTTATTGATGTGCATCTTGTTCTTATGCGTTGATTTATAACTGCAAGTTTAGTTGTTGTACTTCATATTTGTATTCTATTGTTGGGTTTTTGTTAGTCATATGTATAATGTTTCATATCTAACAAACTTCTCGGTTTTCTTGTGTTTTGTCTTTCTTTTGTTGCTTGGTAACCCAGGTTGAGGAGGTTATGGTTCGGTCCACTACTATTGACTTGGAGATCTTAGCGAGGTCAGTTGGAGTTGATGTTGATAGCATGAGCTTGGTTGGCTAGTTCCTTGTAGACATGATGAGTTTCTAGTTGTCTTGTGTAGCTCTTTTTATTGCCCTGCTAGTATGTATGTATTTGAGGATTTAGTATGTATGTTTCTAATCTTCCATTCTTGTTTTAGCATTGTGGTTGGAGTTCTTATTGTTTGATGTCATAAGAGTAGAAGATTTATGTTTATCTTGGGCAGGATTTTTATGCTGGTGTATGTTGAGTTATGGTCATAAGGTATTCTAGTAACATATGTTCAATTTTTACCCCAAAAGGGTGATTTATCGGGACGGGATGTTAAGCTGCTATTGATTATGTAAAGCGTCATTTATTCCGAGAATTTGAAATGAAAGACTTGGGCCCTCTTCGGTATTTGCTTGGCATAGAGGTTGCTTTCTCTCCTAAAGGGTATCTTTTGTCTCAGTCTACATATTTGATGATATACTCTCTCGTGCTCGTCTAACTAATAAAATTGTTGATACTTCTATCGAACTGCACGCCAAATTTCCTGCCTCCGATGGTATTCTCCTTGAGGATCCTACTGAATATCGTGAGCTCGTAGAATGCCTCGTCTATCTTACAGTAACTCGGCCGGATATTGCATATGTCGTTCATGTGGTTAGCCAGTATGTCTCTGCCCCGAGGACTGCACATTGTGCCGCCTTATGACGCATTCTCCGTTATATTCGTAGTACCTCTCATTAGTGTCTTTTCTTATCTTCTACTTCGAGCTTGACTCACGAGCTTATGTTGATGGTGATTGGGCTGGGGATGTTAACGATTGCAAGTCCACCTCTGGTCTTTGCATTTTTTGGGTGATTCACTCATCTCCTGGAAAATCAAAAAACAATCAATCGTTGCTCGCTCCACTGCTGAAGCCGAATATCGAGCTATGGCTCATGCAACTTCAGAAATTATATGGCTTCGCTGGCTTCTATCGGATATGGGCATTTCTGTACCTTCTCCTACGCCTCTTTATTGTGACAACCAAAGTGCTATCCAAATTTCCCACAACTCAGTTTTTCACGAGCGCACAAAGCATATTGAAATTGATTGTCACTTCATTCGACAATACCTTCGGTCTGAAACCATTCATTTGCCTTTTGTCACATCTACACAATAGTTGGCAGACTTCTTCACAAAGACTCACGTTGTTGCCCATTTCTATTGTATCTTTAACAAACTCTCGCCGCTCTTCGTCGTCACATCATGAGTTTGAAGGGCATGTAAATGTATATTTTGTAATATCATTAGATTTAATTAGGATTCAATTAAGGACTTAGTTAGGATTTGATTAAGGACTTAATTAGGATTTGATTAGCTTAAATCTAGGGATTTGATTAGGGAAATTATAGTAGATTTATTTCCTAATTTTGGCTATTTATAGACCCTTTGTAATATCATAATTATTCAAGAAATAAAAGTCATATTTCTCTAATATATGTAACTGGTATCACCATGAAACCATGCAATTGCATTAACCACATGGGAGATAGATGATGCCAAAATACTGACTTGGTTTTATAACTCTTCAGAGCCCAGTCTAGGTATGAAGTTCTCAAAGTATGATACAGCAAAGGGAGTCTGGGATTATTTAAAGAGCATGTATCTCGAATCTAACTTTGCAAAACAATATGAACTTTCGCAATGCTCTGCAGGGTGATAAGTCTATACAAGAATTCTATAATGAGATGACGATCTACTGGGATCGACTGGCTCTTATGGAACCTGATGCCTTACAGTCAGATGTCATTTGTATGGGGTATCGTGAGAAACAACGATTGGTTCAATTTCTTATGGCCCTTCAAAGCCAGTTTGAGTCTCTTCGTAGGGCGATTCTACACCGCACCCTGTTACCATCGGGCGATGGGGCTGTCCACAAACTTATTGCTGAGAAAGCAAGGTTCAAAGTAGCCAACATTGCCCCTCCTGCGCAGTTTGTCTTTGCTATTCAAACTGCTCCGTCCAGTAAGCCTTCAACACATGTCTTGCCCACTCCAGCATCCCACCTTATCCAGTTTACGGGCAAACCAAAACCCCACATTGCTATGAATGAGTGCATTTATTGCCACAAGAAGAAGCGTTGGAAGCATGCATGCCCTCATAAGTGTAAGGGTCGCAATAATTCTCATTTGACTTCCTCCTCAGCTTCCAAGGCCCCACAACGGCATTATCGCTATCCTTCTGCCACGGAAGCTCCAACCTCCAGCAGTGTTCCACCATCTCCCATGTTTGACGAATATCAACAGTACAAGGAATTTATGGTAGCCATCTATGGGAATCTTTCACAATCTTCTTCCACGACTACCATTCAATCATGTTTACATGGCCTCCTGACAAAGGTACTTTACCTGTTACTTGTATCTTTGACTCTGACTCTTCTCATCATATGACTCCTGATATATCCCTCTTTAGCCACTGTGTTAATCTCACTTCTCCTATTAGTATTGTCACTGCAAATGGCTCTCTCATGCATGTAAAATATATTGGTTCTATGTTGTCGATTGCTTTATGTTTACTATCTATTTTTGATATTTTTTATGTTCCTCAGTTAACTCTAAGTATTCTTTCGATTAGCTAATTATCTGACTCCAATTTTGACATCCTCTTTTCTTATTTTCATTGTGTTGTGCAGGATCGGGTGTCCAAGAGGCAGATTGGGACCGGCCATAGAGTTGGTAATCTCTATATCCTGGAAAGCTTGCATATCCCTACAAAGTCATCACTCATAGCATCATCATTCTTATGTCTAGATCAGCATTCCACATCTTTTTATCTTTGGCATTCTAGGTTAAAACATTTGTCTAATGAGCATCTCAAATTTTTAGCAAAGTATGTCTTCTTGGGAAAACTTTCAGTTAGCGATATTTCTGAGTGCAGTGGTTGTAAGTTTGCAAAAATGTCAGTCCTACCTTTTAATAAAAGCACGTCTGTTTCCACCTCTCCTTTTCAACTTTTCCATATTGACTTATAGGGACCATCTCCAGTTGCCACTAAAGGTGGTTCTATTTACTATGTCTCCTTTGTTGATGAGTATAGTCGGTATACTTGGGTTTACTTGTTAGCACGCAAATATGATTTTTACAAAGTTTATCATACATTTCATGCTATGGTTCAAATCCAATTTTCAACATCCATTAAAATTATTCAGTCTGATTTGGGTGGGGAATACATTCTTTCTGAGTTTGTTGCATTCCTAGAAACATATGGAACTGTTCATCAATCCTCTTGCTCTAACACTCCTGCCCAAAACAGTAGAGCTGAGCAAAAACACTGTTACATCCTTGATACCACTCGGTCTCTCCTACTGTCATCTCATATTCCTTTTGTATTCTGGGGTGAGGTAGTTCTCACTGCCGCCTATCTTCTAAATTGGATGACTACTCCACTTCTATAACACTGTTACATCCTTGATACCACTCGGTCTCTCCTATTGTCATCTCATATCCCTTCTGTATTCTGGGGTGAGGTAGTTCTCACTGCCGCCTATCTTCTAAATTGGATGACTACTCCACTTCTATCTGGGAGTACTCCGCACGAGCGTCTTCATAGTGAGGTTCCTAATTATTCTCTTCTTCATGTGTTCGGTTCTAGCTGTTTTGTCTTTCTCCCCAAGAAAGATCCCACTAAGCTCAGTGCCCATTGTGTCCTGATTTTTAGGTATAGCATTAATCAAAAGGGTTATCGGTACTATGATCCAGTCACCACAAAATTGAATGTCTCTAGGCGCGTCACATTCCTTGAACGTCTGCCCTGCTTCACTCTTCCTCCCAAAGCTGTTGCAATAGCCAAGGAAGATTTCATTTGTATCGACCCTTTTCCCATAGATGTTCCTGCTGAAGAATATACCTCCACTCTTAAGGTATCTGATATTTCTGTTGCTCCCTGCTCCTCAGCTACACCACCTCCCCCCATCCTCTCTACAAACTTGTTTCTCCATTCCCTATGACCAACTCGCGTCGCTCTACAGCACCTCCGCTACCAGCTCCCAACTCTCCGACTCTAGTATGACTTGGCAACCCCTGATCTGTCTGTTCACTAGTATCACCTCCGAGAGAACCGTAAACCACCGGTAAGTTTTAGTTTCTCTAACACCTATTTTTCGCTATCCTAATAGTCCTTTTTGTCTAGTCTACACTCTTTATTTGAGCCTAGGCCCTACAAAGAGGCTTGTAATGATCCGTAGTGGGTGGATGCCATGAATGTCGAACTTACTGCTCTTATTAAATCTGACACTTGGGAGTTAGTTCCACTACCGGATGGAAAAAATCTCATTGGTTACAAATAAGTCTACAAAGTCAAGACTCATTCTAATGACTCTTTGGAGAGATATAAAGTCCACTTAGTTGCTAAGGGGTTTCCTCAGAAATACGGAATTGATATGACGAGACCTTTGCTACTGTCAAAAAAATGACCACTATTCCCACTATGATCTCTGTTGTTGTCGTCTCCCAGTGGCCATTATACCAGCTCGATGTGAAAAATGCATTTCTTGATGGGTATCTCTCTGAAGAGGTTTATATGTGTCCTCCTGCTTTTCGCATCCTTCTGATTTGGTTTGTCGTCTTCGTCGTGCTCTTTGTGGCTTAAGACAATTCGTTCGTGCCTGGTATGCCTGATTTTAGGATGTAACTACTAAGATTGGTTTCCATCCTAATATATACGACTCTACTCTCTTTATATGTCACATACCTTATGGTCTAGTTTTTCTTCTACTATATGTGGATGATATGATTATTATTGGTTCTGATTCTGCTGCTATCAATGACGTGAAATGTTATTTATTTTGGAAATTTGAAATGAAAGACTTGGGTCATCTTCAGTATTTTCTTGGAATTGAAGTTGCTTCCTCTCCTAAGGGGTATCTCTTATCCCAGTCCAAATATGTTACCGATATACTTTCTCATACTCGGCTAACTGACACCAAACCAGTTGATACCCCTCTTGAACTGCATGTCAAGTTTCCTGCTTTCGATGGTGTTCTCCTTGAGAATTCTACTGAATGTCGTGAGTTGGTAGATGTTTAGTCTATCTTACAATGACTCGGTTAGACATTTCATATGATGTTCATGTGGTTAGCCAATGTGTCTCCGCCACGTGGTCTACACATTGGGCAGTCTTACTTCGTATTCTCTGCTACATTCGTAGTACTTCCAATTAGTTCGAGCTCGACTCTTCGGACTTATGTTGATGCTGATTGGGCTGAGAATGTTAGTGATCGTAAGTCTACCTCTAGCCTCTGTGTTTTTCTGGGTGATTATCTTATTTCTTGGAAAAGCAAAAAACAATCTGTCATTGTTCGCACCTCTGCTAAAGCAAAATATCGTGCAATGGACCATGACACTTCGGAAATTGTGTGGCTTCACTGGCTTCTATCAGATATGGAGGTCTATTACTTTTTATACACCTCTGTATTGTGACAATAAGAGTGCTATTCAGATTGCCCACAACTCAGTCTTCCACGAGCGCACAAAGCATATTGACATTGATTGTCACTTCATTCGACAACACGTTCGGTTCAACACCATTACTCTACCTCTTGTCACCTCTACACAGTAATTGGCAGACTTCTTCACGAAGACTCACATTGCTGCTCATTTTCGTTGTCTCCTTAACAAACTCTCGATGCTCTATGTTGTCGCCTCCTGAGTTTGAGAGGAGTTGTTATTGTAACTTGTTTTTTTGGTATATTCGGTGTGTATCTCATATTTAGGTAGTATCCATAATTTAGGGATTTGATTAGGGATTTGATTAGCTTAGTTTAAGGATTTGATTAGCTTGATTTATGGTAAGATTGATTAGGATAGATTGTCTTTTAGCTATTTATACTCAGCTTTGTAATTGGAATCTTGCGATGAGAAATACAAGTTCAGTTTTTCTATTAGAGGGAACCCAATTACTTCAATGGAAACGTCCTCTCTAGGACACACTAAGATTTTTTCAACCTTTTTCAACATCCTACTGAAAACCGCCGACAATATTACTATTCACCTTAAGGACTGAAACAATCTCAAAACATTTGAAAACCAAAATCAAAATAACCATTTCAAACTCCTCTTCAGAAGAAAATAAATATAGTGTCCTCCACAAACCATAAATAACACAGAAATGCACTCCCTCCCTAAACCAAAGCCATAAATTAAAAGACCTCCCTAGCTCTATCCCCATTCTCTCCAAAATATCCACCACTAGAGTGATAAGAAAAGGGACAAAAGGATCACTTGCCTCCCCCCAGAAACATTGCAACTTTTCCTAGCTTTACCAGTAACAATGGTATACAGTTAATATGACTGCAAGCACACACAGGTCTATCACCTTCATCTCTCACCAAATCCTTGTCTCTGCAAAAGGTAATATTTATGATGAGAGGGATTAAATGATTCGGTGAATCAAAAGGTAATCTCTCTTTGAGGGGAAGAAATTCGAAAAATATGACAGACCCTGCATGTTAACACTATCAAATCCGCCCCAAAAACAAAATAATCCTTATCAAACCCTCAATAAATGTTGATTGCCTCATTTGAAAACAAAACCACATCCAAAATGCCCTTACCTAAACAGAGAATATCCCCAAAACAACCCTTAACATTTTTTACTACCGGTTTTCCAATATTTTGTATAACGATGTAATCTAACTTGTCATTAATGAATTCTCATTTTAAGGTATCACGATAAAAGAGTCCTTAGTACAAGGAATAATCAAACAATTCTTAAAGAACTCTACAAAAACTCTAAATCAACGCCCAATTGGTACCCATGTCTGGGAAGGGGAAAAGATAAGGACAGACTTAATCTTTGATAATAATACGCAAAGTAGCTGTGCTCAGACTTGAACCCAAGACCTTAAGGTAACCAAATCATTTTTGCCAAGAGGTCAATAGTCTTGAGATCCAACCAAGATAAGCTATCATGACTGAGGTCGCTCACAATCAAAACCCATCTAGTTATTTTTCATTTTATTAAGAGGCTTCCCAACCATCCACATTTTGCACACCAGTCATGACCATGAATACCAAGCCTAAATACTCCCCTCCCAAATCCAAGTACAAAGACAACTAAAAATAATCACTCACAATTTCACCTTTTCGTGCTCAGACTGTTACAAACCAAAAGGAAAAGTAACTTGTATTTTCTTTTTTCACTAACGGAATTACAAAGAGTGAATAAATAGCCAAAACTTGGGCCAAAATAAGAAAATAAAATAACTCTACTCTAATCAAATCTCTAGATTTAAGCTAATCAAATCCCTAATCAAATCCTAATTGAGTCCTAATGATATTTACAAAAATATACATTCACATCTCCCCTCAAACTCAGGATGTGACAGCAGAGAGCATCGAGAGTTTTCCAAGGAGAAAGCGAAAACAAGTAGCAGTGTGGGTTTTTGTAAAAAAGTCAACCAATTGTATTGTAGAAGAGACGAAGGTTAAAGTAATGATGTCGGACTGAAGATGCTGGCGAATGAAGTGATAATCAATTTCAATGTGTTTGGTGCGTTCAAGAAAGACCGAGTTGTGTGCTATCTGAATGGCACTTTTGTTGTCACAATGAAGAGGCATGGGTGATGTAACAGAAATGCCCATATCAGAGAGAAGCCAGTGAAGCCACACAATTTCAGACGTAGTATGAGCCATGGCACAATATTCGGCTTCAACGATGGAGCGAGCAACAACATATTGCATTTTGCTTTTCCAGGAGATAAGAGAATCACCCAAAAAAACACAAAGACCGGACATTGATTTGCGGTCTCTAATATCTCCGGCCCAATCAGCATTTGCATAAGCATGAAGAGTCAAACTTGATGTTGAAGAAAGCAGAAGACACTTATGAATAGTACTACGAAGATAATGAAGAATAAATAGCCAAAACTTGGGCCAAAATAACGAAACAAAGTAACTTTACTCTAATCAAATCTCTAGATTTAAGCTAATCAAATCCCTAATCAAATCCTAATTGAGTCCTAATGATATTTACAAAAATATACATTCACATCTCCACTCAAACTCAGGATGTGACAGCAGAGAGCATCGAGAGTTTGCCAAGGAGAAAGTAAAAACGAGTAGCAGTGTGGGTTTTTGTGAAGAAGTCGGCCAATTGTAGTGTAGAAGAGACGAAGGTTAAAGTAATGATGCCGGACTGAAGATGCTGGCGAATGAAGTGACAATCAATTTCAATGTGTTTGGTGCGTTCATGAAAGACCGAGTTGAGTGCTATCTGAATGGCACTTTTGTTGTCACAATGAAGAGGCATAGGTGATGTAACATAAATGCCCATATCAGAGAGAAGCCAGTGAAGCCACACAATTTCAGACGTAGTATGAGGCATGGCACGATATTTGGCTTCAACGGTGGAGCGAGCAACAACATATTGCATCTTGCTTTTCCAGGAGATAAGAGAATCACCCGAAAAAAACACAAAGACCGGACATTGATTTGCGGTCTCTAATATCCCCGGTTCAATCAGCATTTGCATAAGCATGAAGAGTCGAACTTGATGTTGAAGAAAGCAGAAGACACTTATGAATAGTACTACGAAGATAACGGAGAATATGTAACAGAGCCGCCCAATGTGTGGTCCGGGGAGCCGATACAAATTGACTAACAATGTGAATAGCATAGGCAATATCCGACCGAGTAACAATGAGATAAACTAAGCAACTCACCAATTCAAGGTATTCAGTAGGATCCTCAAGGGGAACACCATCAGAAGCAAAAAACCTGGCATGAAGCTCAAGGGGAGTATCAACCATTTTTGTATCACTGAGACGAGCACGGTGAAGAATATCAGCAACATACTTAGACTGTCCCAGAAAATACCCCTTGGGAGAGGAAGCAACTTCAATACCAAGAAAATACCAAAGAGGGGCCAAGTCTTTCATCTCAAATTCCTGGAAGAGATGATGTTTCACGTCACTAATAGCAATTGAGTCAGAACCAGTAATGATCATGTCATCAACATATAATAAGAGAAGAACCAGACCACGAGACAAGCGACGATGAAAGAGAGCAGAATCATGCATACTGGGCTGAAAGCCAATTCAGATAGCAACATCCTAAAATCTCACATACCAAACACGAGGGGACTGTTTCAAACCATAGAGAGTACGACGCAAGCGGCAAACAACACCAGAGAGATGAGAGACGTCAGGAGGAGGTCTCATATACACTTCTTCAGAGATATCCATTGAGAAAAGCATTCTTTACATCCAACTGATAAAGAGGCCACTGGTTCACAGCAGCAACAGAAATTAAGATGCGAACAGTGATCATTTTGGCAACAAGAGCAAAGGTCTCTTCATAATCAATTCCATACTCATGAGCAAACCCTTTAGCAACTAATCGGGCTTTATACCGCTCTAAAGAACCATCGGAATGAGTCTTGACCTTGTAGATCCATTTGCAACCAATAAGATTCTTACCAACGGGCAGTGGAACCAATTCCCAAGTCTGATTCTGAGCAAGAGCAGTGAGCTCGCCTTGCATGACAGCCACCCAATTGGGATCATTACAAGATTCTTTATAGGATCTAGGCTCAAAATAAGTGTGAATCCGAGAAAGGAATGATTGATAAGATCACGAGAAACAAGTATTAGTAAAGTCATATCTTACCGGAGGGTGGCGATATACACGAGCAGAATACCGGTGAGCAGGCGGATCGGGATCCTCTGAGACAGATTAGGGAGCAAGCTGAGAAGTCGGACGACGGGTGTAGACCTGGGAAAAAGGGGTGATCGGAGTAGGATGTGAAGAGACTGAGGGAGCTGTAGAAATATCAGGTACCTCAAGAGTAGAGGTATATTCTGTTGTGGGCACCTCCACAGGAAATGGATCAATACGAATTAAATCATCTTTGGCGACGGGTGCAGTTTTTGGAGGAAGAGTGAAGTACGGGAGACACTAAAAAAAGATGACATGTCGAGATACATATAGCTTTTTGGCCACATGGTCATAACATCAGTAGCCTTTTTGCATAATGTCATACCCCAAAAAGACACATAAGGCACACTGAGCACTGAGTTTAGTGCGGTCTTTCTTAGGAAGAAGGACAAAACAAGTAGAACCAAATACTCGAAGGAGAGAGTAGTTAGTATCTGACCATAGAGCTGCTCATAAGGGGAATTACCAGGAAGAAGAGAAGTGGGCATCCGATTCAGAAGATAGGCTGCAGTAAGGATACCTTCTCTCCAGATAACAAATGGGACAGAAGATGACAGTAGTAGAAATCGAGCAGTATCTAGAATATGACGATGTTTTCTTTCAGCTCTACCATTCTGGGCGGGAGTGTCAGTGCAAGATGGTTGATGAATAGTCTCATGTGAATCTAAAAAATGTAGCCAACTCAGAGAGAGAATATTCCCCACCCAAATATGAATGAAGAATTTTAATAGAGGTGGTAAATTGGGTTTGAAAGAACTCAGACTTGTGCGTCATCAAGTAAACCCATGAGTACCTACTATAGTCATCAACAAACGAGATATAGTAGAC
>NMUG010003410.1:0-14832 GCA_002855965.1 Monotropa hypopitys
ATTTTGTAATGACCTGCCACTGCCCTGTACAATATTGTCTGTTTTGGCCGCCAAATCCCAATAGACTTCCCAGTGGGTTGCCCATCCTTGGACTAATCCAAGATGAGAATGCTTAACTTGGATGTTCTAATGGACTTTGACACTCACATGTCTTTAAAAGGCCTTGTGCAAAGTAGGTTCATGATCTATTATTTATAACATACACAACTTACATTCACCAAGCAACATGGGACTTGTCCACTGACCCGGATGTCCCCTTTGGGACTCTAGTTGACACCTTAGACTGGGGTGCCACAATCTCCCCCACTTGGACCACACATCTTCATGTGGGGTCAAGATTCTCCTTCGGTCCCACATTTCCAGTTGGTACAGGCTCTGATACCATATGTAATGACCTTCCACTGCCCTACACATTATTGTCTGCTTTGGCTGCCAAGTCCCAGTGGACTTCCCTGGGGTCACCCATCCTTGGACTAATCCAAGATGAGCACGCTTAACTAGTATATTCTAATGGGATTTGATGCCTGTGCGGCTTTAAAAGAACTTGTGCAAGGTAGGTTCATGGTCTATTATTTATAGCATACAACTTACATCCACCAAACGATGTGGGACTTGTTAACTGACCTGGATGTCCCCTTTGGGACTCCAGTTGACACCTTAGACTGGGGTGTCACAAATTTGTTTCCACATAACTCTATCATTACATACACACACCTCATATTGGTCTACTACATAGTTCCCCAATCCCAATTCACACTTCAGACATTAGATAAATTCTAGCTCTGATACCACCTAAGTGTTATGACCTGTCCCGATGCACAACTCTAATAAGGCTGCATCGTACAGTCGCAGCACACGAGCATGAGTATACCACAAATTTGAGTCACTAAGAGACTACATTTTAATTCCAAATCATTCTTTCACTTCACACTAATCATGCTCCATTAAGAATTCGTTAAGTAAAGAAACCATGCATTCACTTTATTGGCTAAAAAGAGACTACTACATAGCAACGGAAACTCAAAATTTTAAACATAAATTGAAATCAACTATGTGTTACATCAAGTTGTTTCGTAGAGAAAGCCTAAGCATACGTGTCCCAATCTAGTACATTCTAGGATAATGTACAAGTGCTGAAGTATAATTTAAACATATATATGACTTTATGTAACTCAAACCCCCAGACTAGTAGTGGACCACTCTTCCATCATCTGTCATCCAGATCTGTGACATCCAAACAAATAGGAAACACAAGAATATGTAAATTGTATAGTTTTTTAAATAATTAACAATTACTGGAAATTCCACATATGATGTTCACAAGAAACAAAAATTGCATAAACACAGCTTTGCACAATAATAGAATGCTTTGGCGCATCTGCCCATGACCACACGGCCACATATCATAGTCACACATCTACACATATCATAGTCACACTACTACACATTTTCATAGACACATGTCTACACATTTCATAGTCACGCGACTATACATTTGTTTATGAAGCAATTAAAGCTTTAAAGAAAACACAATAAACACACTCACAGTGGTTATTTGTACCAATTTGTCGTTTCCCCTATTTTTTCGGAGGTTGCCTCCTCATCTGTCCAAGCTAAAAATATTAATAATTGATATCAAATATAGATTGATCAATAGAATAATAATGCAATAAGACAATTTCTAATCACAAACAGTCATTGCCTTATTCATTTTCTCTTTTTATTCATTTATTTCCTTCTTTATATTTTATTTAATTTTGTTTTAATTTTATTTATTTTATTTTCCACATCCTAGTTCACTATTGAATCCCCTCCAAAACTCATGCATTTCGATATATGCAGCATCGTATTTCGATATGTGTCAAGCCACCCTCAATCGGTATACAACCTAGCTGACACATTCCGATATACCCTTATTCGAACACATTTCGATATATGACCTAATCACATATCAAAATGTGATCATTTTGATCCCACACATTTTGATTTCTCCTTTCACATTACAATTGACAACCCCAACCGACTTCAAATTTCGGTATGTGGTTTACACACAAATAGAAATGTGTCAAGAAAATCAAAAAGAAACCAGATATCAACATGGGTACTATTCATCATTCTCTTCCCTCGATTTAACCCTACTTGAACTCATAATACATTAAATTTATCTAGACAACCGATCTTACATGCATAAATCATTGCCCATATCTACTTAAACAACATATAAACTCTTAAAATATATCAATTTCAATTTGATTTTCATCAAACCCATTAGAATACCCCAACTCGAATTTAAACTCAAATCACTCTAATTCATATGCAAACCCCTGCAAAATCAAAGCAATACACACAACTATGAGTTATACAAGACACCACAAAACTCTTTCTTAGATTAGAGTGATCTTCCAAGCCTATCTCTCAATCTCCTCCTCCCCTTACTCTCTCGACACTTTCTCTCTCTACAATTGTTTTGGGAATTTTCTGAGTTTACAATACGTTCACATCCTCCACCGTTTGAGAGTTTTAAAAAAGTGATACAACCAAAATCACTTCTTCGTTCATGATTTACACCTGGGTTATTTCCCATATTTCGATATATATTTAGATCCATTTCGATATTAACATAAATGTAATGAACATAGGTTTTACATTTCGGAATACACCTCATCCCATCTCCATTGCATTTCGATATGCATCACAACTTGGTGACACATTTGGATATAGGCCACATTCAAGGCCAAGCTCAATGAACAGACACCCTATATTTTGATATGTGATCAATTGGTCCTGTCTTATTTCAATATACAGACATTTTAAACCAAAAGTTCAATGAACATAATTGGTACATTTCGAAATATGGATAAAATACCCTTAACTACATTTTGGAATATGATTTAATTTAGGCCAATAATCAACAACCTAATTCCAAACCTCTTAGATCTACCCAACATCATAAACCACATGTTTAACCATGAACATATTTATCTTGCAATAATATTAAAATTATGACTAATTTACTGAGACGGGTGTTACAGACTACATTAATGTCCTGGGATTTGCTAGGAAAAAGTATGGAGGTCTACATCGATAATATGGTGGTCTACATCGATAATATGGTGGTCAAATCAAAGGAGATGGATTCCCATCTAATTGTCCTTTGCCGCACTTTTCACATATGCTAGGAATTCAAAACGAAGTTAAATGCATCCAAATTAGCTTTCGAGGAAACCTCGGGCAAATTCCTTGTACATCTATTAACTCGGAGGGTCATAGAGGCCAATCCCGATCAGATCATTGCACTACAAATACTCCAAACTCCGTAAATGACTAAGGAGGTGCAATGACTGATCAGAATAGTGGCTACACTCAACCGATTAATCAGTCTGTCTTCAGACCAATGCATGCCATTTTTCATCATTAAGAAAGAGAACATATTATTCATGGGAGGAAGACTATGAGAAGGCCTTCTAGGAGATGAAGAAGTATCTTGTTGCACCGTGGCGGATTGCTATACCAGAGCCTCAGAATGTATTTACCACCTATCTAATAGTTTCAGAGCACGCAGTCAGTGCAGTACTCATCAAAGAGGAAGAAGGGCAATAGAAGCCAATCTACTACATCACCAAAAAAAGTTACTAGATATTGAGACCTGGTACTTACCACTTAAAAATTTAATCTTGGCACTTGTAATGATTTCTAGGTAGCTTCAGCACTACTTACTGGCTCACACAATAGAAGTACCATATAACCACCCACCCCCATCCTGCATAATATTGTCCATTTTGGCTGTCAAATCCCAGTGGACTTCCTAGGGGGTCACCAATCCTTGGTCTACCCCAGAACAAGTACGCTTAACCGAAAAGTTCCAATGAACTTTAATGCCCGCACGACTTTAAAAGTCCTTGTGAAAAGTAGGTTCATGATCAATTATTTATAGCGCACACAATATACATCCAATAAAAATGTGGGACCCATCCACTAACTCGGATGTCCCCTAAGGTTACATACTGAACACCTCAATCTAAGACTCCCAATTGACACCACAACCAAGCTGGAGTATCACAATCTCCCCCACTTAGGAACACATGTCCTTGTGTGGGGTCAAGATTCTCCTAGAGTCCCACATTTCCAGTTGGTGCAGGCTCTAATACCATATATAACAACCTGCCCCCGCCCTGCACAATATTGTCTACTTTGGTAGCCAAGTCCTAGTGGACTTCCCAGGGGTCGCCCATCCATAGACTATTCCAGGATGACCATGCTTAACTGGGAAATTCTAATGGGCTTTGATGCCCGCATGGCTTTAAAGGCCTTGATTATTTATAGCACACACAACTTACATCCACCAAATGATGTGGAACCCGTCCACTGACTCAGACATACCCTAAGGCTCCACACCAGACACCTCCATCTGGGACTCCCACTTGACACCATATTCAAGCTGGGATGTCACATACCAACCACCTATCTTATCGGGACTGTTATGAGAAAGACAGACTTGTCGGGAAGGATTGTGGTTTGGTGAGTTGAGCTAGGGGAATACGATATTAAGTATGTGTTATACGCATCAGTTAAGGGTTAGGACCTTGCAGACTTTGTGTAAGAATTCTCACCAAGTCCTACATAGACACCCATCATACCAGAAGTGAAATTTCCCAAAGATGACACCGAAGGCACACTTTGAAGCATTGATCCGAAGCTTATGTTTCCTCAAGATGTTGAACACGCTCTGGAGGTCTGTCAGGTGACGGTCCTCAGTCTTGCTTTTGACCACCATATCATTAATGTAAGCCTCCATGGTGTCGCCGAGTTGGAAGTTGAACATTTTTGTTATCATCCTCTGCTATGTTGCTCTGGCATTTTTAAGTCCGAAAGGCATTAGCTTGTAGCAGAAGAGGCCAGGAGAAGTGATGAACGTCGTCTTCTCTTGGTCCGGGCCGAACATTGCAATCTGGTGATACCCCCAGTAGGCATTCATAAAGCTCATGTGATGGTGTCCGACCCTTGAATCGACCAATTGGTCTATCCTTGGTACTGGAAATGTGTGTTTAGTGCAAGCCTCATTGAGGTTGGTGTAGTCCACAAAACCCTCCACTTGCCAGTCTTCTTCTTGACCACCACCGTATTAGCCATTTAGGTAGGGTATTGGACTTCCTTGATCGTCTGAGCTTCGGTCAGCCAATTTACCTCTTCTATGACGGCATCGGCATGAGCAGCTGCCGACCGTCTAGCCTTCTGAATGACTGTCATGCACTCCACTGAACATTGAGGTGATGGCTGATGAAATCTGGGTCGACATTTGGCATTTCATAGAGAGTCCATGCGAATAATTTCATATTGCTCTTGAGGAGGTTGATCAGGTTATCCCGCTCGGCGTCAGCCAAGGAGAATCCGATAAGAAAGAAGTGCTCTATATCATCGGTACTTAGGGGTACGGTCACAAGATCCTTAATAGATGTTTTGGAGGCACTTTTACCAACGTCCTCAAGCACTGGATGGTCTGGAACCTCCACGCAGTGCACCTGCGCGGAGGTGACTTTTCCTTTGACAACAGTGATATAACACTACTTTGCCGACACTTGGTCACCCCGAAGCTCTTTGACTCCTCGACTGCCAATGAATTTGATTACTTGGTGGTACGTGGAAGCCACTCCCTTGATGCTGTGGACCCAGGTTTGGCCCAAGATAGCGTTGTAGGGCAAGGGTACGTCGACCACCATAAACTCCACTTCAGTTGTGACCAAGCCGATTTCCACGGGGATGAGAATTTTGCCAAATGGCCAGACAAAAGCCGCATTAAATCCGACTAGTGGTACATTGGTCGGGTGTAAATCTTCAGCTTTGTACCCCATATTCTTGAACAGGGAATAATACATGATGTCGGTTGAGCTGTTGAGGTCAATGAGGACTCTTCGGATGTTGCACTCGGTGATTTGTAGTGTGATGACTAGGGTGTCATCATGAGGGTGTTGAACCCTATCGGAGTCCCTGTCTGAGAATGTGATGGAATATATGGGCTCCGACTTGTGCTTCTTTGGCGTTGTTTGTACCGACAGGACTTCCCTTCCGGCGATCTGCTCCAGTTCTGACAGAAGCTTCTCTTCCTATCGCTGATCCACCATACTGTGGATAACGTTGATTGTTTGTAATTCTGGCTTTGGATCTGTCGTACTTGCTTCGATGGCAATCTTTTTTGTATCAATGTAAGGACCGAGATGTCCGGTTGTCACCATTTATTCGAGGAAGTCCTTGCACGCTCGAAAATTTGTGGTCAGGTGTCCCTTCTCCCTGTGGTAAGAGCACCTAAATTTGTATTGCCCTTTTTGGGGGCTCCCAACCGTTTCTCAGGACACCTTAAGAACGTCTCCTTTTCAATTATGTGTAGGAGTAAGAATGTCGGCTCTTTGAACACGGTGGTGTAAGCCATAAATTCGTACGACTTATAGGTTTGGGGCTCCCTTGTATGGACAATGTTGGTTTCCTTCTTTCACACCGAACCGCTGTTTGACATGTTGTGGTCGGAGCGTTGTTTGGCCTTACTTATTTCTTCCTTAGTCTCTTCAAGTTTTGCATGAAGTTCAATTCTGGCCATGAGCTCATTCATTGTGGCCGGAGGGAACAACATCAGATCTTTAAATTCTCGGCTGGAGTGGTCCAGACCGAGCTGTTCCCTGAATTTATATATGTTAATAAGTCACACATAGAAGAGAAGTTGAATCTCTTTATGGATGTATGAACATGCAATAAAGGGCCAGGGTTGGGAATTGTCTTATTCTTACAAAAATTATTGTCTTTGGAACAGTTCATCTGTTTGGAGTTCAAGGCTTCCAACAACGAAGCATAACATGAATCACTGATCTCCGGGCTCAAAAGTGCTTAAAAATGTGTAGTTGAGGATATCATGATCCACTGTGATATCCAACTTATGGTCAAACAACTTTCAGGGGAATATGCTACCAAGGATGACATGATGGCTTTTTATGTTGCAATAGTCAAAAAGTCCTCCAACAATTCAATAAGATAGAAATTGTTCAAATTAAATCTAAGAAAAATAGTCATGCTGATGTCTTGGCTTGTCTTGCTTTTTCAGTATCATCGAAACTCCGCCGCATAGTGAGCATTGATTTTCTACTCCAATCGAGCATCCAAATAGAGGCCTCAGAAGATACTTTTAACTTGGATTTAGGACCAAGCTAGATGGACCTTGTCATCGCATTTTTGAATAAAGACGAGTCTGTATAGTCAAAAGGAAAGTCCACAAGGTCTAGATCAAGTCTACAAGGTTCTGGGTCTCATTTGAGGGGATCCTTTACAAAAGTACTTTACAGGACCTTACCTACATTGTGTACATCCAGATCTTGTTCAACGATTTCTCTACTAAATCCATGAGACAGTGTGCGGTAGTCATGCCAAAGGACGTTCAATAGCACCTAAGGTCATTTCTCAAGGATACTGTTTTCAAACATGCCAGAAGATGCATAGGTCTATGTTAGAAATTGCGAAAAGTGACAGAAATTTTCCCATATCATCCATGATCGTTTAGTAGACCTAGCATCCCTTATTAGTCCATAGCATCCCTTATTTCTTTGCATTCATTCTACCATTAAAATAGAATAGGTTGAATCACCATCTGTTAAATCAAATATTAAAAAATAGGGTCTCATCTAATACTTGAGATTATTTCAACATGCATGCTTACCGACCGCTAAGTATTGTCAATAGTATGAAGGTAATGCATAACTGGTCATTCTAAAACTCTTCAGTGTTCGGATAAGGTAGTTGGTGTCGGAGGGATCGCAAGACTGGTCAGTCTTTGTCTACCCCTCAGACATGTAGGAGATGGTTGAATTTACCGGAGGGCTCTTGAAGATGTCGGCTCCGGCTACCCCTTGTGTCATCGGCTAGGGCATGAGTCCGGTTAAGGTGGTCTGGCAGACAGTAAGGCCTTCGGTCCTATGGGATTCCAGCCCCTTACAATGACTTAAAAGAATGAACTGAAGATTTCCTTAAAAGAATAGGACATGATTTTTTGCATCAAGGTATCCATCGAGCTCTTGGCCTTTGCGGCTAGGTCATTGAGGAGCATCACAGCATCGGCCACCCCAAAGGTCATGCTCCTATCGACAACAGAATCATTTCTCTTTGATCATCATCCATGATCAATGTAGGGATCCAATCTTTAGCTTCAAAAGCCTTTTTTCCCTTGTCTGTAAGAATTAGGTCACCCCTCTTTAGCCTCTTCAGCTCTTGGGTTTTCTCAGAAGTCTCAATAACATTCTTGCTCCTCTTGCAATTTGTGGGGGAACGGAGAGTAGTCTCTGTGGATATAGGAGGATGAGACACCTGAGCAGGTGGATGATGGGGTGCAGGTGCGGCAATAGATGAAGGGGAAAATCAGTTCGTTTAAGGGAAGCATCAGTACTACTCTTCTTCATAGGGGTGGGAGATCTGGCTTTGGGATCATTTTTTTCCATGCTTTTAAAATCGAAGGATGCCATCTCATCCCAGTGATTTGCTTTGTGTTGTAAAAAGGATAGTTTGTATCCTTCTGCATGGGAGGATGTCCCTACAATCTCAACGGAGTCAGAAAAGGGTTGATGGTTACACTACTCAACTTCTTGTAGGATGTCTTCGCTAGTAGAGCCCTTAGAAGGTGTCTAAGCAACCATAATTCCTTAGTCAGGAAAAGTAACTCCCACTGGTATGGCAAGCATAACAGGGTCAATTTCTTCATGAAGGATGGGGCGATGCACTCGGTGGTAGCCCTGGTTGTGTGGTCTATAGTCAAGCAGAGAGTCACAAGACTGGTCGATCAAGCCTCCACTAAAAAGTACAAACTTTATGGCTTTGTTAATTTCATCGTGTTTTACGAACTTGTTGGTTCAAGACATGTTTTTCGCTTTAAAATTGGCAGTAGAAGAAAGCAAAGGTTATCCAAATAGAAAACAAAAGAAGATGTAAATTAGGAAGAAATATTAATGAGGGGATCTGTCTTTGCGGGGGACTTGTGAATCTCGTTTCACCCTAGGATCATACTCCCAATTGCCAGTCACGATTAAGTAATCGTCGTCATCCCATTTATTTGAATCGAGGAGCCACTCAACCAATTTTCATATGTTGGATCGAACCTTCAAGTACCAGAGGCCCTCTTTAGTATGGTTGATGGTATAATGATGGAGGATCTCCCAGAGGCACATGTGGGATCCAACGATTTGGTTTAGTATGGCCACCCCATTACTATGTGGATGGTGTTGGTGGCCACTTGCGTAGGGGTAAGGTTCATGTGAGACAAAAAATATCTCAGAAAGGGGTGAAGAGGAAATCACACCCTATGTTCAACGACTTGAATTACTAGGAAATGGAGAGTGTTTTTATCAACATAGCCCCTCATGTAATAACCAGAGTCCAGTCTCACAATGACATCCTATGGGATCCCATAATTCCATCAAAACTGGTCGATTTTCTCAAGGGTATTGATCAAAGAATGGAAGTAACCCATTTTGATAAAGAGGTCAAATTGAAGAACATGCAATGCTTGCAAAGAAGAGATGAAGAGGAAATCAGAAGGCTTATAGAAAAATAGAGGATCTGATATAGACATAGAAAAGTTTAGGGTTTTGAGAGCTTTGGAAAGCAAAAGTGTTTGAGAGCAATGGCAAATTATAAAATGTGTTGTTTAAATTTGGGTGAGACACGTGTGAAGGACCGTTCGTTTTCCTCAAATCTTGCACCAAGTCCCATCGTAATTAATGCGCATTAATTGAAGACACTTCAAGAAATATCATTTGATTGTATCGATAAATGGAACGATGGTATTTACGCTTACTGTTTAACTTTGTCTACTCCGACTGTACGACTGAAGTAGCCAAAGATGGGGGAAATTGTGGTCGGATAATTCCAAATTTTTCTAAGTCAAAGGACAAACAAAAAATTCATGGGCATAAGTTTGTGTTGGCCGCGAAAGGGTATGGCAACAATGCACAATATGCAATCAAAGAGGGGGATCAAAAATTTGTCTAACTTAAAAATTCTTTCAAGTAAATGACTAAGACACAAATACAGAAGCAAGGTAAGGTAAATAATATGGATATGACAAGATTAAGATGTTCACCAAGAATGGTTGATTGAATCAAACCTAAGAATTCAGTTATACCTCAAGTTTTGCAGTACGACAAGGTTAGAGGTTTCCCACTTAAGTTTGTTCCAAGTAACAAAATAAAATAACAAGCAACCAAGTATGCAAGGCAAGACAAAAATCACAAGGCAAGAAGAAAATGAACAAGGAAAAGTAAAGAAAGGGAATGTAAGAAATATAGTGGCTAGGTTTGTCCACAGTCTAACCTATATCCACTTCTTCAAAACTATGAAGGTTCCACTAGATAAAAATTACCATACGGGTGGTAATCAAACCATTACAATACCTTTAGCTTCTTGACTGGGTGAGCTCCAACCTTGTGATTTTTCTGGGTGATCACTTGTTGTTGCTCCTTGAGTAGCTTCTGGGTGCATGCGAACCTCCTAGACACTTCTGGGTAGCTATCCACCTCGAGTTACTTCGAGATAAACTCCAACCTTCTTAGCTCTTCCGGATGGCTAAGGGCCTTGCAATTTCTAACCTAAGAACTTGACTAACACTCTCAAGTATAAGAAAAATATTGGGAATACTCACCTTCCCTTACAAATGAAGTATACAAACTCTCTCAAGAAATATTACAATAAAGTACAAAGGTAGAGAAAGAAAGAATAAAATAAAGTTTCTAAGAGACAAAGGTTTGTATGAAACTTGTGGGAGCTTTCTCTTATAAAGTATTGGATCCTTGGACATGTTTATATAACCCCCAATGAGAATCTAGCTGTTTATAGCCGTTGGGGGCATTGTGGTTGTTTTTTTGTAACATTTCCCAAGATTTGGATCGTATTCAGCACTAACTGGTATGTGATTGGTATACCGACTGGTGTGCCGGTTTGACAATCCTTGGCTTCTTGGCTCTGCAACACACCTGCAGACAAAATAAAATAGACCTGTATGCGTACCAGTATATCAAACGGTATACTACCAAGATATCGGTGGCCCTCCAGGCTGCTTTGTTACTCCAAAATAGGTGAGGCTTGATCCCCTAGTTTGGTTTTATGATTCCATACAACTTCCATGTTGATCACAACTTAGTAAAACGTAATCATAAAAAGCCTTGTTAGAATAAACATTTCTAAGCGTGCTTATAAAAACCTTTAAAAATATTTTGGAAATCCAATTAAGCTTATATATATCATACAAGGTACCTAAGAAAAATATTCTAATGGTAAATAAATATTGAAAACATATTTATTTAGCCTCCTCAAAATTATTTAATCAAAATACAATGATTTAACCAAATTAAGCTTATATAAACAATTTCATAAAAAATAAGATTTTAACCATTTAAGCATAAATCAAGTAAATAAAATTATTTTAATGAATAATAAATTTATATAAATAAAATCATTATAAATATATCATCAAAACCTTAGGGACAATAGTTTGTAGTGCGACACGCTGCTAATCCAAATCAATATGGTTAGCCATACATGTCAGATGTGATCCCTTATAGTTTGGGATTAGGTTCGTCCTATACAGTATGACATCCAAATAGTGCGACATTATGTTATTCGGTATGATGGAGTAGTAGGTGACGTGTACAGGTGTTAGTCGACCAACTAGTAGCGGTTAATACATGTGTCACAACCATTCATGTTAAAAGGATGGATTACAGGTTCGTTACGATCAAGAATTGTTCTAATTCTGTAAATTTTATTTTTGTTGTTTTGTTTTCCGGTATCACTTGATCTATCGGGCTATGTACTATTTTAGTTTTTAGAAGATAGATTTATTGTTGTGAAGACTCAAGCAAGAAGTTGAAGATCATCAAGTCAGAAATTCTCCCGAGGCACGCGCTTTCAACGTCAGGTATAACTCTAATTTTCGGCATATGTATAATATTTATTTTTCATTAAAAATTTTGGAGCAATCGATTTTTATACATATATATATAATGTTTTTCAATGATATATTTATATATATATATATTTGTTTTAATTATTGTTTTAAAATGTTTTTAATAAAAACCCCTTTTATCTCTGCATGGCGCCATCCGGCGCATCGCGAGCTTCCGACGCGCCCCCTTTGTTCCAAACGCCTGCAGGAGATACAGAGGCTAGCGAGTCGCTAGCGCCATGGCGCCAGCACAGCGCTCCTCTAGCGCGTTGGAGCGCCGTGATGCTCTCGCTGCGCAAATCGAGATTTTCACTCGCGCGTTGGAGCGCCGTGGCGCTCTCGCCGCGCTCATTGAGATTTGGCTAGATTTTTCTATCCGCGCGCCCTTAGCGCCGTGGAGCCAGGCCGCGCTTTAAGGGGCGTCGGTAGCGCCATGGCGCTCTGCCGCGCCGCTGTTCTGTGAGCCAAAATCTGAACGTTTTCAAAGGATTTTTACCCCACCTATAAATATAACATCACACCTACGATTTTGGTGTCCATGCTTTGTCAATTCTGCTCTCCAAGAGGTATTCCTTCACATCTCTTGTGTTTAATTATTTTAGGGTCATTTTGATTAGGGGTTTATAAATATGTTGATCCTTGTATTGATTCTCTTTAATTCGTTTTTATTATGCTTTCACATGTGTAGGAGAATCATGATTGCTTTCAATGTCTTATCTTTCTAGTTTTGTGTTTTGATTAAAAGCATGAGTCTTTTTTATTTAAAAGTTTGGAATTAGATTTTTCTATCAAGATTAATCAATCTTTTTAATACCCTTGTGTTGACCCCTGATTGGCACTTAAATGTGCCAATTATAAACCTCATTTCACTCAAGTTTTGCCAATTTTCCATGACTCAAGCTACTTTTAGTATGACATTTTTGTTATCATTGGATTTTTGGCTAACATGCCAAACCCCTGTTAAGACTTCATTGTTATCACTTTGTTGCTGCTTAGTTGTGTTTAGAGTTTTTTGATGGATGACAACAGGACAAAGAAGAAGACATGCTTGGAAAGTGAAGGAAATATCACTTGATCTTCTGGAGGAACAATGGCCATGTTCCAGAAGATCAAGAACAAAAGGCTCCAGCAAGATATGCCCCAGACCTCATCTTCCAGAACATCAAGTTCCATCTTCCAGAAGGTGAGGAAACAAGACAAAATCATACAAGACTGCAGACTGCCATCTTCCAGAACTTCAGCTTCCCTCTTCCGGAAGACCATGCCTGAGCAAGTGAATGGCACATACTGATCTCCCCATCTTCCGGAAGACTGGTGTCCATCTTCCAGAAGACCAAGAGCAAGGGAATAACACCAGGTGCAGAATACTTATTCTTTCGGAAGTTCACTCTCTTTTTCCGGAAAATGAATAAGGAAAGCAAGGTAAAGAAGTCCAATGATCATCTTCCGGAAGAACACTCACCATGTTCCGGAAGATCAATGTTGTGGATTTTAACTTACAAAACCTCGAATCTGTTACTGATCTATGCAAAAGTGAAGGACCTGAGGTGCAATTTCTTCCAAGAATTAAGGGAAATTTCTAGAAGCTTCGAGGAGGCTATAAAAAGGAAAGTCAGGGCTCAAATTGAAGAGGCTGGGTGCTTGCACCAAGTGCCCAGATTAGGGAATTCTGTAGCTAGTTTTATTTTTGCATTTTCTTTCTCTTCTACTGTTTTCATTAGCTGCTACATTTTCATGTTTACTCTGTTTTCTTTCCATTTCTGTTGAAGCTGTTTATTCTATTATTAAATCCAGTTTTCAATTACAGAATGTTTTCATTAGCTATGGGTAATCTAGTTTTAGGGATTTGATCATTGGGAATGGGTTGAATCCGATTATCTCTTCTCTCTTTCTCTTTTCTATTTGATTTTTAATGATAGAGATGAAATGGGTCTTGATCTATACGTTTGAAACCAAGTGGAGGTGAGGATAGTTTTGATTGGTTATTGACAACTTAAATGTTGGCATATCCAATGCTTAATTCATGCCTTGGTCTAATTTTGGATTGAATTGATCAATTAGGTCTAACCCACTAATTCTCACTTTTCAAATAATTGGTTTAATAGAATATTTTCCGAGAGTCATCCTAAATTAGCTGGATGGATTCTGAGTAATCAAGGATTGAGAGAGAGTGGATTTGACAATTGGATTTCCCAAGGTTCCAAAGGTTGAGTCCCACCTTGTTCTCTTACATTTTTCATTGTTCCCTACTTTATTCTCCACTTCACAACCCAAGTCCTACTCACCAATTCACTTCACTGTTATTTCACCTAATAAAATACTGAAATCAATTAAACTAAGTTGCAACCGAAGTCCCTGTGGAAAAATGTCCTGGTTAACTTACCAGCTATTATGCTTGGATGACAAATTGAGGTTTGAATCACTTGCGCTTGGGTGATTCATTCCATTTTCTGTTTTAGTCTTTCATTGAGTCCACATTTTCTGAATGAAATTACACATACAAGTTGTGAGCCAAGCATTTTGGCGCCATTGCCGGGGATTTCGGTGTCTTGCAATTTATTTGATTGATTTTTAGTGTATTCGCTAAGGAAAAAATCCAAAAACAGGGAAAAAATTAGAAAACACAGAAAAAAAATAATAACAGAGCATGAAATGGCCAAAAATAGAGCAGGTTTTGTTCACTTTAGCACCTCTGCTCTTCCGGAACATCAGACATGATCTTCCGGAAGATCAGGTTTAGTGCTACATTTCAAGTTTCTGTTTAATTTTTGAAGGGAGAAATTCTACTGATCTTCCGGAACATTGAGCACCATCTACCGGAAGATCAAGTAGAAGTTTAGGTATTATCTGCCACTGTGTAAATC
>NMUG010003411.1:0-14827 GCA_002855965.1 Monotropa hypopitys
CACCTGAAAAACAACAAAAACTACAAAAACGAGATTAAACGCATATGTACAAAAAACGAACTAATTATTAAACATCTAATAATTAAAACTAACTAAAAGGAAATGAATTGGCACACTAAAACTACAAAATTAGATGTCAATCAGTGTTCTTGGTGATTGTGAGGATATGTGTTAGTCAATTTGTGCCTAGGACTAGTATTGGTAAAGTTTGGAGTTTGATGGAAAATTGGGGGGTTTTGTCCTAGGAGTTTAATTAATGGAATTAAGCGGTGATCTTGTACCCGCTAGGTGTTTGATAGAATACCCGAGGGGCTTACGAGTATAATTCATGGTTTCGTAGGATAGTTAATCCTTGGTGAGGCCCTTGTGTGTGGCCCTTGATTCTTAGATGATGAGTTAGACTCACGGTTTGTAAGATGGCTAGGTCTTACTTAGGCCCTTGTGTGTGGCCTTGAGCTTATGGTTGAAGAATTGGATTATGGATTAGGTATCCTTGGTGACTAGGACCCTTGTATGCACTTGTGCACAATAAGTATTTGGTGAAATGCCTTAGAGAGAAAAAGGTTGTAGAGGTATGTGAATTCGTCACACTAGGCTAGGGAACTTGTTCCTAGGCTATCGATATTTGTTGTGGAAATGATTGGGTGAATCCGTCTCCTTAATTTGGGAACTAGACCCTCGTAGGCAAATTCGTTGCCCTTGATGGAGAATTCGTCTCCTTTGATTCATACTTGAAAACTTATTTAATTCACCTATATTAAACAACCAACTAAAATCAATAAGAAATTCGTGGATTCGATGACTTTATGACCAAACTATATGGTCTTCGAATGATTGTAAATCAGTGCATCCCTCGTGGCACTTTGTGAGTTGGTGTATTCCTCGTGACACCTCGTACTTCGGTGCATTCCTCGTGGCACCTTGTGTGACAGTGCATCCCTCGTGACACTTCATGAGTCGGTGCATTCCTCGTGGCTCCTCGTGTGTCAGTGCATTCCTCGTGGCACTTCGATGTGAGTGAGTCAACCCTTGTCCTTACCAAGGAGACTATAAATCGATCTTGGGCTTAATGGTTTTCCAAATTGGTTTTCAAAGTGATGGTCCATGCTTGGGGTAGGCCGATCCTTACTCGTGGGACGGTTCGATACTCGTGTGACTTTTTCAAAGTATGGTCCACGTTGGGGTAAGCCGGTTCTTATTTAGTGAGGCGGTCGAGACTCGTGTGACTTGGTATCAAAGTTGTATTAAGCCAGGAGTCGAACAAACTAATCAAACAAGATAAATCAATTCACCAATGTGTAGCTATATAGATATGTATACAGAGGAAACAGAAAGGTAGTCGATGTGTGACCCGATTTGGTGGATTGTGGTTATGAGCTAAGTCGTGGAATTAGCTATTGGTTTTGATACGGTGCTCGGCATGGGAGCAATACTTGGTAGCGGTGCCATTTGAGATGGGTTGTGTTTCTGGGAGTGTCATCCCTAGTTAATGTGATAGTTTAGCATGTTGTCGTGACATAGTCATGGTTGGGACCCTTGGTCCTTATGGCCTTTATTCTAGTATGCATTGCCTAGATTGAGCAGTTAAAGGGGTACTTGGTAAAGAGAAGGTTTTGACTTGTGTTACTAGTCGTCTTGGAAAGGATAGAAAGGTTTGGGTTCTCTTTGTGTACTTATGTAGATGAAACTCTTGGCTAGACTTATGAGTTGTGGTTTTGGAAGTGACTTGATAGTGGTGTTTGAGAATGCATGAGTAATGGCATGTTTGGGATTGCATCATAGGGATTCACACCACTTGTACATATCACCATAATTGCATTTGCACTTGATAGACGCATGTTTGTTGGGTCTTTATGACTCAACCTTCTTTTTACAGTTCTTTGCAGGGTTGCAGGGTTGGATAGCTAGTAGTGAGGAGTTGGTCTTGACTTGCTCCAGTTTCCTTTTAGTGTGAGGTGCATTTCTTGTTTATTTCATTTCAGCACAATAGCTTCTCCCGTCTTTTCCCCTTGTAGCCTACAGGCATTCCCCTTTTATTTAAAGAGTTGTAATATCTTTTCATTCCAAGAAAGTTTAATAAAAAGGCATTGTTCTATTTCATTTTCAAGTGAGTTTCAATTGCAAAGGAAATTGTAAAGACGTGTTTTGACTATTCACGACTCCCTTGTGATGTGGTTCGGTTAATATGGTCTCATTGATAAATCTTTCTTTTATTCCATTTCAAAAAAAAAAGATTTGAAAATCCCGAGCGTGACAACTTGGTATCAGATCTTTCGTTCGAAAATCTTGGATCCTTAGGGAAACTTTTAGTTTCAATAGGTTTTTCATGTGCTTTCCATGGAGTCTTTTGTGTGTTTGCATGCATTGAGAGTTGCATGGCATTGGTATGCCCTTGTTTGAGGCATAGGAATTTGGCATTAGTATGCCCTTGTTTGAGGCATAAGAATTTAGTATTAGTATGGCCTTGTTTGAGGCATAGGAGTTGGTATTGGTTATCGGATAAGTTTGGTTTCCGCTGGTATATATTGGAGATTTTATCTGTGGTTACGTATGTGCATTGAGTATATGGTTATTCTTCCTGGTATGCAATATGGTTTGACTCATAGTTTGTGTTTGGGGGTTTATGAGCATGGAGTTATTGTGGTTCGTGTATTGAACGTGTTATTTGTGTGCTTGCTAGGATTTATCGTTGCTTGTTGCGTTGATTGTCGATATGGTTGCTCGTCAGAGAGGTCGTAGGATTCGCCAGGAAGTTCCGATGGAAGATGTCTGTATAGAGGAAAACGTTGAAGTGGGTCAAGAAGAAGCAGTGAACCCTAGATTGTTTGTGAGGAAGCTTGCCGAGGCCATGGTTGAGGCCACCAGAGCAGTTCAAGCCCCCAGGGCTAGGGGTGTTAGCCACGTGATGGAGGCTTTATGCGAGTTCCGTGCTATGAACCCTCCTAGTTTCAATGGAGAGGGTGAGCTTATTGAGGCCAATCATTGGCTTTCCGGGATTTGTAAGGCATCAGACACCCTTCACATCGTCGAGGATGACGTGCGATTGTTTTTTGCATTCTATCAGTTGGTCGGTGAAGCCGGAGAGTGGTGGAATTCTATTATTGGAGCCAAGAAAGATGTGCGTAGATTGGCTAGAGTTGTAGATCCATGATTAGTTGATGAAGATGTTGGTGCTATATCGTGGGAGCCGTTCATTTCTACCTTCGAGGATCAGTACTTCCCAGAGTCTTTTCGCGAGCAGTTGCAGATGCAATTTGAGTTGTTGCAGCAGGGTGACATGACGGTCTCCCAATACACGATCAAATTTCAGTCCTTGTCCCATTTTGCTCCAGAGTTAGTTAGTTCGGAGGATCGCAAGTTCAAGAGGTTCGAGTGGGATCTTCGTCTCTCCATTCGGAGACTTATTGTTGGGCAATGCATTCGTTCGTTTGCCACCATGTTGGATCATGCCAGGGCTATTGAGCCTATATGAAAAGAAGAAGAGAAAGAAGTCAGAGTGTGGGAGCCTCGTCGGCAGTCTTTCGTTTCAAATTCCACATCTACTTCAGGTAGTATTCGGAGGAAGCGGCATAGAGATCATTCTCATTTTTGGAGCCAGCAGGGTAAAGAATGATTATTCAAGTGACAACCCTTAGTGAGTAATATGGGCAAAGACAAGATTTTACTTTGAAGATAACACAAGCCCAATATTAATATCTATATTGAATCCTAAACAAGAAGAGTATTCTACAACGGAAACTCCAAGGATCAATATACCACAAATACAAAGGAAGATTTTGATTTGAAGAACTTTAATGCACTCACATACAAGGATTGTTAATCAATCTTACAAACCTCACAAATGGCAACACATGAAACCTCAATATTGAAATCTCACAGAATGACTCAAGAATAATCTTTCAAGATTGAAATAGAGAGTCACAAAGACACACAATCAAGATATTGAATATAAACCTCTAAGGAGGAAATTATGGAGGCAATAAACAATATCTATGAGATATTCAATCTTTCAATGACAAATCCTAGAACAACCCTAGGAATAACAAGAACCAATGAATCCAATGAATAGATTAACCCAACTCTCTAATGTTAAGAGAGTAAAACCTAGACAGCACAACTCTTACTAATGTCAAAAATCTAGAAATCTAGATCAATGATCTAGATCAAGACACAAACTCAATTGATCTAGTAACCCTTGTAAGAGATCAATGTATATAGATGATCTCAAGTGAACTAGCAAGGAGAGATCAAGAAAGAAGCAAGAGAATGATAGAGAGACAAACCTTTAATGGATTCTAGATGAAAATCTAGGTTTGAGCAGCCACTCAATCCAAAAAAACAGAGAGCCTAGGGTTCAAGTTCTTGTAGCAATCAAAGTTTTATTTAAAATGACACTAAGGAGCCTTTATATATAGGGGCTCACTAAAAATGATTTAGGGATAAATACATGATAATATTGGACAAAAATGCTCCTAAAGACGCTCCCAACGACTTAAAATAAAAGTTAAAAAAGCAATCAGCGTTATTAATTTTTTGCTGTGTGGGGAAGCATAACCGGTAGCACTTATAAGCATAACTGGTTGCGCAAGGTTCAATAACTCGAGCCTGCAGACAGACAAGAAAGAACGTAACTGGTTGTGCGAAATTTCAGCGTAACCGGTTGCAGATAAGAAAATAAGGAAGATGTCCAACAGAGCATTACCGGTTGTGCAAGGTGGCGTAACTGGTTACGATGCTCGTAGAAACTTGATCAAAAGAAGAACTCTGCAACACAATTAAGGCAAGCACTACCAGTTGCGCGAAAATGAGGCACAACCGGTTGCACACAAAGCAGATTTCAATTTTAGACCAGAAAAAAATGATACAGGACACAAGGACACATGAACCAAGGATCTATATAGGAATAGACATGGAAATAGACGATCCTAAAGTTTAAGGACATGACAAGACATTGAGGGAATGGAATAATCAAAGTATCGAGATTTAACTCACTATGGAGAACAATACTAAAAGAGTAAATGACCATACCATAAACTTTCAAATAACAAACTTGCACCCATTTGTTGCCGAATAAGCCGCATCCGAATCTTCGAAGCTTGGAAATACGAGCATCTACCTATGCTACCCCAAACCAAACTAAAATTAAGATCAAAAGAAGATTCTATACAAAGATTCTACAAAGTTGATTCGGTTCCGGAAAGTAGCCAACAAGAAAAACCGGTAACAGTGTCGAACGTAGAAAGCTGCCACAAAGAGGGAGATAGATACAAAGTTGTATAAACAATCTGCATGCGTTGTGTTGTAGATTTCTCATCAAGGTATCGAGAGAAATGATTTACAGGTGTGGATGAGTGGTGTTGTGTCAAAATTATGAGATCTGTCGATATTTTTTATTAAAACGTAAAGGAATGTATATATGTTATATAAATATGTGAGTATATCACCAAATTTGTATCGTTGGAATCCTATAAAAAAATGCAAATAATTGTGTGATAAAGAGTTCGGATTTGGGATTTAGGAAAGAGAATTAATCTAAGGAGGGGGATGTATTCGTGAGAGTGACGGAGAGGGAGAGTTGTTGCAGAGAATTCAATCGGAGAAGAAGTACATTAGAAGCAGAAGAGGAAGAAACCCATTTTCGCGCAAAAAGCAACAAATATGTGAGTATATCACCAAATTTGTATCGTTGGAATCCTATAAAAAATATGCAAATAATTGTGTGAGAAAGAGTTCTGATTTGGGATTTAGGAGAAAGAATTAATCTAAGGAAGGGGATGTATTCGTGAGAGTGACGGAGAAGGAGAGTTGTTGCAAAGAACTCAATCGGAAAAGAACATTAGAAGCAGAAGGAAGAAAACCATTTTTGCGCAAAAAGCTACAAATTATTGATTCATCCGTTTGAGGTAAAACTTTCGAGAATTAATTTTACAGATTCTTTACATAATGTTCATAGATGATTTAGATAATTTTAGAATCGAAAATCGATCTGATTTTGGATAGAAATCGATTAAAATCAAATTTGGAAGAAAACTAGATTTTCGCAGAACTGTGCAGGACTGGGCCCAACACCGGGCTGGGGACCGGGTCCTCCACCGGTGCCACCAGTGGAGCGACCGGTCCAAGAGCCGGTGCCCAGGCCGATGGACAGTGCGTTTTGGTTCTTTGGTTTCTGGATCTGGTCTTGGCTGAGAACTACCGGAAATGTTTTTAAGCTTAAGAATAAAGTTTAATCAGATTAGTTAAGTGTGTTCACATAAAGTTTAAAGTGCTGGAATTAATAAAATGCTTGTTAAGAAATCAAATAAAATATGAAGTTGGAAGAATTAAGGGTAAACATGCATATTTTCCATTATCGATTTTTATAGTCTTTTGGGCATCTGTTAGGTGTTGAGAGGCCATCGTCATCTTCGGCTCAACAGAAAGGCAAGCAAGTTTTGTGGGGAATATCTTCTCTCATGTGAATACAATATAGGATTGCCTAATTTAGAGTAGTTATTACTTTTTATACTAAAAATATGTGTTTTGAAAGTGTTTGGGAAAAAGGTTGAAATCCTGCGGATCATGTGATTTCGGAAAATAAAAGGTTAAAGGGATTATTTTAGAATTCAAATGTGTTTTGATAAAAAAAGATTAAAGGAATGGTTTTAAGAAGAGAAAGAGCATTAAAAGGAAGGTTTGTTAAAGAAAATAAAGAAAGAGTTTTGGATGTTATTAAAAGGATTTTCATTGAAATGAAGTCATGAATCGTGGCTAAATAGCATTGTCATAGTACACAGGGTACTATTGGGTATATGCACCGGGGTGCTAGCGGTTCCCTTGCCCGACAAATCTTACCAACTTTTTTTTACCAGTAATAAATACACCTACTTTGGGGACCCACTGCGATGATCCAAACCGTTAATAATGTTCAAATTAATAAAATATAACACCCTGCAAAAATTCAGTTCAATCGAATATCAATAAGTCCTTGATGAAAACAATTTTGCATAACATCAGTTCTTGTTAGTTTTCTGTGGAACTGTTTGGATCAAGGATTTACTGATATCCGATTGAGTTGAATTTTTGCAGGGTGTTATATTTTATTGATTTGAACATTATTAACGATTTGAATTATCGCAGTGGGTCCCCAAAGTAGGTGTATTTATTATTGGTAAAAAACGTTGGTAAGATTTGTCGGGCTGTATCTATCTGGATATTCACAAGTGAACTGATCTGTGTCTTAACGCTAATCAGCGAAAATGATCCTTGGCTATTATAGTTTCTGTGATGGGATGTGATTAGAGATGTGATTGATCATATTTGATCTTTGAGATGATATTGAGATTTATGTGATTTCAAGGAAATGTGTTTTAAAAAGGAAAATGGGATTTTGGTGTAAGTAAGAAAAGAAGTCGTTTTGGGAAAATAGGATTTTGAAAGGAATTGAGGAAAAGTTTTAAGAAGAGTTTCTAGTTCAAAAGAAGAGGATTTCCATTTTGAGTAGAGTTTTCAAGGAAAATGTGTTTTGTAAAATAGTGATCCTTATCTATTTTAATTCTCTTTATTATGCTTTTTATAGTATTCAACAGCCGTCGTCGCTGATGCACATTTTGTGCCTTTGTTTTAGGTGATTGGAGCTAGAGTCCACCAGCCCAGTCCAGCTACTATAGTTGAGGTGTTTGTCAGAGTCTGTAGTATTTGCTTATCTTTTGATGTATATGAGAGGATGTTTATCTATCGGTGTTTCAGTTATATCTACTGAATTGTATTAGTTCAGGATGAGTTGTATTAGGACATGGTGCCTACGGTTATGCTGAGTTTTTATTTCAGAGTTGTATCAGTGTTATGTATCAGAGATTATGAGTTGAGTCTTTCTTTTCAAATTAGTGGGTCATTAGTGAATTATAAATTCAGGTATGGTTGTCACGTGTCAATCTTGTATAATCGGCATTATAATTACCAGAGTTGGGGACATAACTCTTGAAGTTAGGATCACGAATTTTTCCCTTTTGTTTTTTTTCGTGCAGCTCATGGTATGGTACTTCCCCTTTGCCCTACCGAATAACCTTGGTTCGTTATATATTCCCTCTGATCTATCCTTTGGTTGTTATCACCCTTGGCCGACCTTTTGTCTATCAGACAACCCCTTGAGTTCTTTGCATTCTTTTTTGTCCTGGCCTTTGTATTCTGAATTCATTCATTTTTTTCGGACATCTCCCTTTCTCATCCGTGGTACATTTTACTTAAGTACCTTTAGGGATGTATAAATACTAGACCTTCAGTTCTTTTTTATCCACACTTTCATTTTACTTCGAAGCATAATAGAGAGATCTATTGACCCTCATTGCTCAGTCTGACTACCCTACTATCCGAAGAATTGATCATAACCGAACCACCTATCCTTATTTACATTCTAAACAATTCTAGTTTGATCGGATCAGTCCATTAACATAGAATCATTCTCATGAACAAAAGTTGTATGTTGCTGACCTAATTGTTTGACCCATATCTTTTGATGAATTATACTTTGTTGCCTGACCATTTCTCTATCCACATCATTGGATTGCCAAACCGTCCTTCTATCTACCGAACAACCAGATTTTACCAAAGTGAAAACTGCACTTCTTCAGCATTGTTGTCGAACACACTCTTTCCTACCAGAGTAGTTACTTTCGAAATAGAGCCTTGTCCTCCAGACCACATACTCTATCAAATCACCTAGTAGAAGCTCTTCATTTGATGTAGGTTTACCTAATTAACCTTCAATGTCATAGTATTACCATATGTTCTTAACTATTATGCTATGAAAATAATATGATAAGTTTTAAAGCTAGTGACCTCTGGTTGGTCTGCTTAGTGAGTTATGTGAGATGCTTATGAGAATCTGAATAGTATGAACGCTGACCTCATTGGGTTAATTGTTGATTTAATCTTGAAAGCATGATGTGTTGCATATTATTTAACGATTATTATTGGAAACTATTATGTTGAGAATATGATGGATGTATAGGAAGTGTTAGATCACACGTTATAAGACCAAAATGTTGAGAATAGTGACAACCAGGATAACGGTTAATGAATACTGAAAGTTAGTTATGTTGTTGATGGGGTTGATATCCGAGTGAATGATGAATGACCAAGTTTTAGGTCCATCGCCGAGGGACCTTAATAGAAACTAGGATAATTGAGAAATGTTGAGAGTAAATGAGAAATTGAATTGAGTTATGAGAATTGATATTATAAACCTTAGGTTGGACACGACGATGTTTCTTAGGATTGATAGGGCCTAAGCGATATGAGGGAAATATATATCTGAATTCATTGTGTCAGGACCCCAAGGCCTAAGTGATAGGGCTTGAGATATACTGGTTCGTGGGTTTACTAAGCGACATGTCTCAAGATGCACTAAGTTGGGAGTGGGTGATGCAAGAGGAAAGCAAATCATGTTGACTAGTCCTAGGCTTGTGCTTATGGATTAAATAAGATTTATCGGTGAAGTCTTCGTAGAGAACTTAAGATAAAGGATAGTAAACGAATTTGATGGCGTGTTCTTCTATATGGTTATTTGTTTACCATTCTTTATTTCTTGTTGTTGTTATTCATTAGTCATGAATGGTTTATTGTCGTAAGAGTTTATCGGGTATGAAATCCTATTGAGTGTTATAACTCATGGTGCCTCTTTGATGATGGCTTTCTAGCCTCCCTCTCTGGGGTCTCTCCCTTGGAATATGCTTAGAAAATAATCAAAACCGAAGTGGGCTAACCTAGCCCTTAAGTTGTACTTAAATACCCCTCAAAATACAATTAAAACTAATTAAAATGCATCAGTTCGGGCCACCTCGTCTGGATCACGATCCAACTCGTCCAGACGACGTGTCAGGCTTCATAACACAAGTATCTGGTCAACTCATCTGGACCATGGCTCATTCTCGTCTAGATGACGGCCAGGTCTCGTTCGGACCACGCTTCTCTCCATCCGGACTATGCTTGCTCGGACATTTTGGCACCCCTCTGGTCTGCTTGTCCGGACCACCAAATTCCTTCGTCCGGACGATGGGTGCTTGAACAACTTGGGACTCATCTGGATGGCTCGTCCAGACCACCGAGATACCTCGTCTAGACGAGCATGGCCTTTTATGTGTTTTTCTTCTTTTTGAGCATACTTCTTCACTTTTTAGGTCCCGATCTATTTTTCAACTATGCTTGGAACATTAATACCCACATAGCCTCACATGGACATCATCAATTTGGCCTCGGATGCTCCACTTTATCTTTATTAGATCATTTCTTGCTTAATTCATGGGAAATTAGATAAAGCTGCAAATCACACAAAACTCATAAAATACAAGGTGTGGGGCTAACAATTTGTATATCTAAGGAACATAATTAGGTACATTTCTGTACCTATTAGAAGGTTCCACGGATAAGAATTTGTTGGGTAGAGGAATCTCCTATCAAAGAGGAGAATCCTTTGGGAACTTAAAAGCATCTAGCACGACCGCCATGCCTTAAAGAAGAGTTGGTCTTTCATCTCCGGCAGCTGCTTAATGAGTTGAGCCTTATAATTGGAAGTTGTTGCCTCAACATCGCTGTCATAAGCCTTCCAGGAGGCCTTCTTCGACTCCGCTCTATCATGTGTAAGCTCCAGAGCAACATGTTACCGGTAACGTGTCCCACATGGTTACCGGTAACTAGAGCCCAATTTAGAAATCCAAACTATCACATTACCGATAACACACGCCAACCCGCGTTACGAGTAACTCGATGCGCAGAAAAAAATTGCAGATAAGGAAGCTTCTAAATTCAAATTAAAGGGGTTTTAAAATTTGGGAAGTGTGGATTTTGTGTGGGGGATATAACCCTAATTAGTATAAATAAAAAGCGATCTAGTTGGGAGAAGGAAGTTCTCATTTTTCATTAGTTTTTTTGGTTGTTCTGTGTAAGTTCTAAATTCCTCTTTCTCTTATGTTGTTGAATCAATGGATTTTGGGGGAAATCATTGAATATTATGTTTGAGTAAGTATTTCTTCAATCACATTCCGTTTATTTATGTCTTAATCTCTTTTAGTGATTTCTATGGAATCAATCTTATTCTTGTATGTCTTTAGATCTAGTTTTTCCATGAGTGAGTAGTGCGTTTAGGCACAGTTGGGGTGATATCCATATCGTGATTCATAGTATTCAATGTTCTCATGTATTTGTTAACACTTAGGAATCCCTTCGACTATTGAGTCATATAGGTTCATGATCTTTGCCCACGGGTAGACAACGAACCTTGGCAACCATGGTTCTTAGTTCGTGAATCACAAGGTACTTTGATAGACATTCAGTGGAAATCCCTTTTGTGCCTTAATATCCTTGATTTAGTTTAATCGAGAACTTGAAATATTATGGATCGCAAGGTGGTGCGGAACCCTAACCTGGCCTTTTAAGTTTAATCATCTTTGTATTAATCAATCGCAAAAAGTTTAGTTTTATTTTCGGAGCTCAACTATAGAAACTATTTTTTTTAAACAAAAATCCAATGAAACTTTTAAGGCCAGCATCCTACTACCAGCACACCATCAATTTACTTCTCATTTCACCATCAACTACGCCTTCTTCTAGATTCGACTCCGGACTTACCAGATGATGAACCAATTCCTGGAACAGCTCGCTCTGCACGTCCGGCCCAAATCCTTCTCCAAAGAATCTCGATCTCCTGTAAAGGGGGAACGATCTGAGGATACAAGGAGGGGGGTGGTATCCTCAAACTGCCTCCGATGATCAAGTCAGTTATTGTTACACGGTAGAATAACGAAAGAACAGAGAGAACTAGAGATCAGATGATGATTGTGTACCTGTGATTTATGCGAACTCTTCCTTATATACCTCAGCGGTTCAATCTTGGAAACCCTAGTCCCTGCACCCGATTCTCACGGGAGCGTGCTGGGGGTTTCCTTAAATGTCTCCGTCGCATATGGCAACGTTCCTATTGATACGCCATATCCCGGGATTTTAGGAGACCATATAACGAGTATGGATACTCTTACGTTGGTGGGAATATATCGGATCACCCCCACAACGTATAAGTGGATGACCGTTGTAGGATCTCTGTTCCTGGGCTGCTCTGTTATCCTCGGCTCGAGGGAACTGAGCTTCCATCCGCGAACAGTAACCGTGGCGAAGCCTGGGCTGACCCGTGCACATCCTACTGGGATGAGCTCTGACCTTATTACCCGCATCAGGTACTCCCCTGTTTCCGAGCTCCTGTCTAGCTAAGGGGGTCGGGAACAATCGATTACCCTTCTGACGGTTAACATGCCTTGTAATGCGTGCACATTAAATAATCGTGACCACGTGTCCTCCATCCGAGTGTCCGCATTGTCTCTTAGGAGAGACTTTCAATCGTGGCCGTTCATTCGTTTCGAATTCCAACCGAGGGTTTTCAAACGACGGTTCTTCCCCTACTTATCGTTTGTTCACATCATTCGCAGCGCATCACTTTCTTCTCCCCTCTGTTGCTTCACATTCTCGCGATCTTTACCTCTTTCTCTCATCCTAGGTACGTTAGCCTCCTCCTTATTTGTTTTTCACATAGTCAAATCACAGGCTTAGATATGGTGAGCTCGAGCGCTAGGGTTCCCCTAGAGCCAGCGACAGAAGACGTTGACACAGACCTAGAGGCAGCCCCTATTTTGGGGCACGAAGGCGTTAGGGCTTTGACCCAGGGGAATGAGCCTATAGATGCTTGCCCCGTTAATAATCGTCGCCCAGAGGACGAATTTGCGGTCTGGAACTATGAGTCCTCCCTGTCGACGTCTGACTTGGAGTCGATTAGAGATAGATACGACATTCTGGCCCACGTACAACTTCGTCTCCCTCGCAGGGGTGAGCGCGCCTGTTCCAGTGCTCCAGATGAGGCGTGTATTTACTTGGGGGCTTTAGAAGGGGGATTACGGATTCCCATTCCTCCCGTAGCCAGGGAGATTTTGTCACATTTTTGGTTGGCCCGGGGGCAATTGACCCCTAACGCCTGGAGGACACTCATCGGCTGTGCCGTTTTGTGGAGCGCCTCCTCTAGAGGCAGGGCTCCATTGTCTTTGAGGGTTTTCCTCCACCTTTTCAACCTGAAGGAGAGCCCGATGACCCGCGGGTGGTGGTACTTCTCTAAAAGAGACAAGGGAGAGGATTTGATCAAAGACCTCCCATCATCCAACAAGTCGTGGAAAGACAAATTTTCTTTGTGGGGGGATCGGATTGGGAGTTCTATCCTTGGGAGGAGAACAAGAGCAACCCCATCTGCGGACATTGTGGCTTTCCTTCTACTGAAAGTGAGCCTTCGCCTTCATTAGATTCATATTTTTACCGGGTATATTCTATAGCGCTCCACTCTGATCTCTTTGTTTTAACTTGTCAGGTCGGGAACGTGTAAACGTATCTTCGAGGAGGAGAGAGGAAGTAACTAGGGCGCGAGGTCATCCCGTCCACAAGTATTCTCTATTCGTTTCTTCGGAATCCTTGGCCAATCATCTTTTGGGTCCCGAGGTCGGAAACAAAGCACTCACTTTGGAGAGAGGTAACAATCGTTTAAAAGGACTACTTGGCTATCCCGTGTTGTCGCTGTGTCTCAACTGTTTCTATCCTTCTTTTGCAGACATGTCAAGGCAGCAGGAACCAAGTGCTTTGAAGGCCTCTCGACGTCCTTTGAAGAGGAGGAGGGTAGAGGATGAGGAAGCTGATGTGGCGGCTCTACTCGGCAAGACAGCTCCCCAAAAAGGAATTGTCATTAGGGAAGGCGTCTCTTCCTCACAGAAGACCCCAGCGACCCTGAGCAAGGCTCAAGGAAATAGGCATGTGGATGCTCCTCCTCCTCCACCTGCTCCTGCTGCACCTCTGACTCGTGCCAATGTAGGGGTCAGTGACTCTTTGCGTCAACACGATGATGGTCTCTCCGGCCTTATTGATCCGGACGTGACCATGAAAAAGATGAGGCATTTTTTCCAACCGGCGGACATTAAGGTCATGTCCCTCACTGACCCCACTGACCTCTATAAGGCCAGTTTGTTTGACCTTGGAAAGGTATGAGATCTCCATACTGCATTCCTTATTATTTTAATTTTTCACCGTTTTTCCTTGTCCTGACATGCCTTATTTTTTGTGTGCAGACCATAATCAGTGTAGAATTTTTGGGCAAACAGGTGACAATTCTGTCCAATGAAAAAGCGGAGTTGGAGACTGCCAACTGGGGTTTGACCACTAACAACATCTCCCTATCCAGAGAGCTTAGTAAGCTCCAGCACTCCCATGAAGCGTCGGATGCGCTCATTGGGGACTTGACTAAAGCTCGAGATGCTGCCGTGTCTAGCTTGTCTGCGGCTACCTAGACGCTGGACCAGGTGAACGAGGAGTTGAGACTTAGCAAAGAAAACTCCGCGCGGCTTGAGGCGGCGGCCAAAGATTGGGAGAGAAAGTTTCTGTCACTCGAAGCCATTCAACTCGAGGTCCCCTCCGCCGATCGTGACCGAATAATTGAAGAATTCTTGGCATCCGAGGCATTTACGCGAGTACGGGATGAGGTATCGGAGTCCATAGCCAGGTCGATGGTCCAGTCATCCAACGTTTAGGAGAGGATTCATCATTACTTTGATGAGGGTACCGAGACGATGAGAGAGGTCGTTTCCATTCGCTATCCTGATATGGACTTGTCAGTTTTTGAGCTGATGACCGATGATATGGGGGTAAATGTCCGTGCCTCTGATGCTCACGGAAGCAGTGCGGCCGGGGATACTCCACCTGCTGGCGAGAGAGGTGACTCGGAGGAAGAGAACAGGGATGTGGTTGCTATAGGGGCATCCGCTGTGGGGGG
>NMUG010003412.1:0-14828 GCA_002855965.1 Monotropa hypopitys
TTTACCCCTCCACAATTGCCCCCAGCTTCTCCTGCTCCAGCCGCACTACATGAGCAGGTGAAGATATCCGGACAATAAACAAAACGACAACGTTCCTTCCTCTATGGTGAACATGTAACCGTCATACTTTAATACCGTCCATAATCATTACTTTCAATAATATGGCGGGACCTAGACACACCCTTCCATACTGAACAGGCACATTCCCCTATGTTGACAGCGACACGTTACACATTCGAAATTCTCCCATAACACGCGTCTCAATCATCTTTTCCCCCCATTCTTCAAAATATAAAACGCCACAAATCTTCTTGTCTTTTCTACCCTTCATTCAGCTCTCTGAGAATCCAACCGTTCGTCGTTCTTCCAAACCCCTCTGCCATTCTTGAAAATCTGTAAGTCTTCTAACCTTTTCTTCTCTTAATTTCCTTCGCACTGTTTATTTCTCTGTCCCCCAAATCCCATCTTAATCGAACGACCATGGGTATATTCAGTACTCGAGTGGGTACCCCTACCAAACTTCTGGCCTTCAGAGTTTTGTACAACATACCCAGAGACGTAGTCATAGAGCCTGTACCTCCCAACTTCGACTTCAGTACCATCGACGATAATATCCTAATCATCCCTATGATTCAAGTTTTTGAGGGTGGAATCAGATTTACCCTGCATCCAGTCTTTCGTCGCTTCTGCCATTATATGAGGCTTCACCCCAGGCAAATGTCGACCAACATGGTTCACATTGTAATGGGAGTGAATGCCCTTAACGAGATCACCGGGTCTCAAATGATCATCCATGAAACCTTGTACCACTACACAATAAACTGTATCGGCGATGGAATCTGGTACTTCAAGAATAGGAAAAACAGGGGGAGACTCGTAGAAGCCATCCCTAACTCTGAGAAAGGCGCTGAATCGGATTTATTCATGGTCACGGGCAACTCGGAATTTCACGAAGGAGCCCCCCAGGATAATCCTATCCCCCGCAAAGACGGCTATCCTTGTCAGTCTAGCCAATCATCTGCATACATTTTCCTTCTATCTTCATCCCAATACATTCTGTTTGCTAACTAACTTTTCTCTTTACAACTGCTCCCGCCATCAACCGAAGATCCTCCAAGAACAAGGATTACTCGGAAGCTGAAGTTCACACAGCCCTCAATCATAAAAATGAACACAGACAGACACTTGATCGGGCCATTCACAATTTTCTCGAATACCTCCCCCACTATCGGGGATATCGTGGCGTATACCAACCCCAGTTTTCCATTCGTCAAGTGTTCCCAGATCCTTCTTCTCCTCCAGCACGAACTCCTTCCCCTCCAGCACCAGTAAGAGGAATCTTAGTGGCGGACACTTCTGCAAGCGATCGTGGTAAGTCAATCATTGCTATAGCCCCTTCTGCTGAATTTGGTCCCTCTTCCCGCACACGAGAACAAACTTCCTCCCTTCGACGTACCGTGTCTTCATTTGATTTTAATTCCATGTCATCCGGCATGCTACCCATTCCAGCCCGTAGAGGCCGAGGAATTACTATAGGATGCACCCGCACTGACACGCGGGTAGCCCCTATTGGAAGAGTTTCCACCACCACAACTACTGCTATTATTGTCACCACGTTGACATCAACAACTGCTACTGTTCCCACACTTCCCTCCAAACCTCCAATGAGGACAACAACAACAACATCAACTTCTGCCCTAACAAGCCAACTTTCTACTTCTGCCGTCCTGACTTCAAGCACTGTTGTTACTGACCTTCCTTTGACAACCATTCCAATCTCAACAATACAAGTCGATATCCTTCCCTCATCCCCCAAAAGACGCCGCACTGATGACCTCATTCCCGAGTTTGAAAATGGGAGCCTCTTTGTCGATGACCCCTCTGAGCCTCATATCTGGAAACCCATGCTTTGCAAAGGTGGAAGCTCACAAAGAGTACTCACTGGAGACTCAATTTCTGATCCTGCCACTACTGTTGGCATTGCTGAAGTGCTGCTGCTTCCTACGGAAATGATCCAAGAGCAGAATTCTGAGGGAGTATCCCTTTATAAAAAAATTCTCTTTGATTCAATCAAGGTACACTGCCAATCTTTCTCCTCTTCTCTAGCTAACTAGAACTTTGCCTAACACTTTGATTTCTCGCTGTTTCAGACTGTTCAATGTGCCACACTACTCAAACGGAAATTGGACAAAACAACCGAGGCCGCCCACCGCGAATCTTCCATGGTGGTCAAGCTCATGGTAAGGGTTTCCGAGGCCCATAAGAAGGCTGAATCCTTGAAGAACATGACCGCCGAACTTGGTGAGGAGCTTGTGGTGAAAAAAAGCAAAGTCCTCGCCCTGGAACTGGAGAAGGTGAGTATGGTCAATGCTGCCAAGACTAAACTTGAGTTGGCACAGGCTAAGTCTGATCGAGAAATGAAGAAAAAAGAAGACCTCCATAAAGTGGCAATCAAGAAGCTAGAGGATAGGGTCCAGCGTCAGGACAATTCGTTAAAAGCCGTGCAAACCGAGAACTCGAAGCATAAAGAAGAGATGCAGACCGCAAAGGAAAAAGAGTACACAAGAGGATGTGCAGAAACAGTTGCTAACTACTCGAAGAAATTCCAGGAGCAGCTTCCCGCGCTGGTTGACAACGTTTTTGCTCAATATTGGGACTCTGCCCTTGACTTCTATGGAGTTGCCTAGGATTCTCCATTAAGGACTGCAGCCCCAATTCCCAACCAGTTATCCCAAATAACACCATCCACACCAGCAGAGGAGCCATTGGAAGCAGAACTTCCTGTGGTGTCAGTCAAAGGCGAAATTGATGTTGCTGCAACCCCTCAGACTAGTGGTGGTCACATGGGAGATGTTCCCGCACGCCCAGACGAGCATACCTCAAGCGATGATCCATCAACTAAAATTGTGGAACCCCTGACTGACCTGACAGTAGGAACCACAGGGCTTGCTGACCTTCCACCAAATGTTTGGAACTCTTTTCCTTATCAACATTTAGATATTTGAATGGTCTGTAATAATTATGACTTCGATGTTGGCTATATGCTAACACCAGTACTTTGCTTGTCATTGTGATTTGTTGGGTAGGACTTCTGTTATATATTTGCATTGTTTTTTTCCATGCGTATTTGCCTTTTACATACTTTACATATTTGCCATGCTATAACATAGCCGCTGTGACCAACAAATGGTCTCTTACGTACGTTACTCTGTACACGGGCTTTTCGGGCTTCTCACCCTTTTTAGGCCTTAGGCAACTTAACTTGCTTCCTTGGCGAGGGACCGCTAGGGCCCTTAGAGTTTCTCACTCATTCGAATCTGGACTGCCTTTGAATTTCTCATCCCCTAAAGACAATGAAGATTCAGGATCTATTCAGACCCTTGTGGGTTTTCCCACCCATTTTAAACCGTGGCCTTCTCGGGACTTCTCATCCCCAAGAGATGACTTTTGGTTTAGGAATCCATACAAGTATGGACCTTCTAGGTTCCTCACCCAAATTTGAACTCAGCACCATGGGATTCTTGGTCCCCTAATGGTGGTATTCTTTGCCTAACTGAGCTCGGGAACATTGAACATAGGCTTTCTCAACCTATTCCAAGCATTCCCTACTTGGGTCCATTGCCCCCCAATGAGGAAGTGAAATTTTTTCTCAAAATATTCTCTTGCTCATTCAGAACTGCAATTTTAACTTCTTCAAATCATATGAATGTTTCTAGGCAGAAATAGTAACAAAAAACATCATCTTAATTGATATATGGCACCAAGCGACAAATACATCAGTGATAATACTTTTTCAAATTAGAGATGTTCTACGTACGGGGGATGGGGTTTCCTTCTAAATCAGCTAACTTGTAGGCTCCCTGGCCTGCTCTGCCAACAACTTTATAGGGACCTTCCCAATTTGGCCCCAATTTGCCATCTGCTGGGTTCTTTGTGGTACCTAGTACTTTTCGTAGCACAAAGTCGCCAATGCCGAACTGCCGGAGATGAACCATTTTGTTATAAAATATGGCCAACTGGCTCTGGTATGCCGCTAACTTGACCAACGCGTGCTCTCTTTTCTCGTCTGCAAAGTCTAACTGAACTGATAATGCTTGGTCATTGCCCCCTGATCCACCAGTGTAGTACGGATAGTGGGGATGCCAATCTCCAAAGGTATCACTGCTTCTGTCCCATAGGCTAGGGAGTAAGGTGTCTCACCAGTTGCGCGGCGAGGAGTTGTACGGTAGGCCCAGAGTACAAGTGGTAACTCATCAACCCACTCGCCCTTTGCCTTCTCCAACCTCTTCTTGATCCCGTCTAATACGGTCTTATTGGAAGCCTCCACCTGGCCGTTGCACTGTGGATAACTGACAGATGTATAATAGTTCTTAATTTTGTAGGTAGAACAAAATTTCTTGAAACGGTCTTGAAATTGCGTGCCATTATCTGAAACTATGGCATAAGGAACTCCAAACCGTGTAATGATATTCTTCCAAACAAACTTCTCTATGTTCTGCTCCGTGATCTTGGCCAGCGGCTCTGCTTCAAACCACTTGGTAAAATAATCCGTACCCACTAGTAAATATTTCACATCCCCCCGCGCAGTCGGCAGCGGACCCACAATATCCAGACCCCACTGGGCGAATGGCCATGGACTTGTAAGTGGCGCCAGATCTGCTGCAGGTGTGTGAATGATGGGTGAAAACTTTTGGCACTTGTCAAACTATTGAACACAGACTTTGGCATCTTCCTGCATGTAGGGCCACTAATACCCTTGAGAAATGGCTCTGTGTGCTAAAGACCGACCTCCAGCATGGCTACCACACCCCCCCTCATGGATTTCACAGAGAAATTGTTGAATCATTGATGGGTGCACGCAGCGCAAATAGGGTCCAGTGAAAGACTTCCTGTACAAGTGTCCCTCTGGGGAGATCCAGAAACGGGATGATTTCACCTTAATCCTATGAGCTTCCTTCTTGTCTTCGGGTAATTTGTCTTCTCTCAGGTAGGTAAAAATAGGGTCCATCCAGCTGGGACCCAATTCAATATCATGAACCTCTTCAGTAGCTTCTATTTGAATACTTGGCCTGGCGAGAGAGTCCACACTGACAGTACGGTGGAGTTCTGATGGGACGGATGAGGCAAGACATGCCAAAGCATCCACGTGGCTGTTCTGCTTAAAGGTGATCTACACAATTCTTACTGTTTTGAAATCCTACATTTTTGCTTCACTACGGCAGTATAGAGAGCCATTCTATCATCTTTTATGGCGTATTCTCCTGATAGTTGGTTCACCACCAACTGGCTATCGTAATGGACCAACACATGTTGGGCTCCACACTTCTTTACATCATTGAGTCCTGCTAGCATGGCTTCATATTCTGCTTCATTATTTGAGGCCCTGAATGCCAACCGAATTGATTATTCTAAAATTGCAGATTCTGGTGATATCATCACTACTCCGATACCTGACCCCTTATTACAAGATGATCCATCCACATAGATTTTCCATAACTCACCTATGGGTGGCTCATCAATTTTCAACTCAGGGTGTAAGGGGTTTTCTTCTGTTGGGTAGTGTCGCACTTCCGTGTGGGGTGGTACTGTGGAGAACTCTGCTACAAAGGCAGCCAATATTTGCCCTTTAATGGCAGTGCGGGGCACAAACCTAATGTCATACTCACCAAGCTTTACCGACCATGCTGCAACCCTCCCGAACAGGTCTGCCTTTCTCAGGATAGTCCCGACCGGATGGACCGTTGGTACTTCAATTGGATGAGCTAGGAAGTAATGTTGTAACTTGCGTGGAGCCATAACCAAAGCAAAGATTAATTTTTCTAGAGGTAGGTACCTGGTTTCAGCATCATGCAAGGTTTTGCTTACATAATAAACTTGCACTTGCCTCCCTTCTTCCTCCTTGATTAAGACTGCGCTGATTGCATGGTCTGAAATGGCTAAGTATGCAGTCAGCTTTTCCCCTAGGATTGGTGTGGAAATCAAAGGAGGCTCTGACAAATACTTCTTCAATCCCTAGAAAGCCTCTTCACAATCTGCTCCCCAAGAGTAAGTTTCACTCTTCCTTAGGAACTGAAAGAAATGTCTGCATCTATCGGAAGAGCGGCTGATAAATCTGTTTAGTGCGGCAACCATCCCGGTCAAATGTTGCACCTCCTTAGTCGTTCTCGGACTTTGGAGGTTCTGTAGTGTGGCTATCTGACTGGGATCTGCCTCAATTCCCCTTCTAGTGACCAGATGGCCCAGGAACTTGCCCGAACTGACTCCAAAAGCACACTTGGAGGCGTTGAGCTTCAAGCCGTACTACCACAGAATACAAAAGGTTTGACATAAATTAGATATATGGGAGCTCGCCTCCTTGGAATTAACCATCATATCATTAATATACACCTCCATAGTCTTTCCCAACAATTCTCTGAACATAAGTGTGGCCAATCTCTGGTAGGTTGCACCTGCGTTCCTGAGCCCAAAAGGCATCACCCTATAACAATATAATCCAAGAGGAGTGATGAAGGAAGTTTTCTCCTAATCTGGCTCATACATGGCGATCTAGTGATATCCTCTGAAAGCATCCAAGAAACTCATCCGTGCATACCCTGCAGTAGAATCTACTAGCTGGTCGATCTTGGGCATGGGAAAACTGTCCTTTGGACATTCCTTGTTGAGGCTAGTGAAATCTACACAAACCCTTCATGTTCCACTCTTCTTCTTGACTACGATGGTGTTAGACAACCATTCGGGATAGTATACTTCTCTAATAGCTTTGGCTTCCAACAAACAGCCAACTTCCTCCATCACAGCTTCTGCATGGTGCGCGGCTCAGCGCCTCCTTTTCTGCATTACCGGTTTGTGGCACGGATTCACGTTAAGATGATGACATATTACACTTGGCTCAACCCCAGACATCTCTGCTGGAGTCCAAGCGAATACATCAATATTTTCTTGAAGCACTCTTTCATACTCAAGTGCCTCCGTCCCCGAGAGCTCATCCCCGAGGAGAAAATACCTATCAGTATCTGATTCATGTGCAGGAACTCTTCTCAAGCTCTCGACCACACGAGCACTGGGATCCACACCCACATCTTCTAAAACAGGCTGGTCGAGTACTTCAATAGATTTAACTTGCTCGTACTTGGGCCCTGCCTTAATAGAAGCTAGAAAGTAATTTCGGGACGATTTCTGGTTCCCTCGAATGCTCTCTACCCCCTTAGGGCCTGGGAACTTGATCATCTAATGATAAGTGGACGGAATTACACCCATCTTATGCATCCACGTCTTTCCCATAATGGCATTGTAAGCTGATGGAACCTTGGTGACTAGAAATTCCACTTCTTTGGTGATATGGCATGCCCTGACCGACAATACTATGGAACCGAGGGGCCACACGAGCTCAGCACTGAAACCAATCAAGGGAATCCGCACTTCCTTTAGATCCTCCTGAGTAAGGCCCATCTTCAAAAATGCTTGCAAGTACAAAATGTCCGTAGAACTACCTTGGTCTATCAATATCCTTTCAGTATCGAATCTGTTGATATTCAGGGTAACGACCAAAGCATCGTTGTGCTGCACGGTGACTCCCTCCAGATCTTCATCTGAAAAAGCTATTGGTACTGTATATCCATCATTCTTCCTCTGTCTCTTCTGTCCAAGCTGTAGCACATGGTACTTTGAAGCCTGTTTTCTTCGTAAAGCTCTGGACTCTTGGAGTGGAACCTGCTCTTCACCTCTATGAATCATACGGATTACATCGGCTGGGGGAACGTCTCCATCTAAGCAATCACCATCCCTCACTACCCTTACCTGCATGTTGTCCTACGCAGGGGATTGAGCTAGGTATTGCTTCAAATGACCTGCCTCCACAAGTTCCTCAAGGAATTGTTTAAATATTCTACAGCCTTCGGTCTTGTGACCATATTCTCTATGGTAACCGCACCTCAGACCTGTCGCTTCCAATTTCGATTGATTTCCTCCCTGCCTGGCTGGCCATTTCCAAAATGGTTCTTCTTGTAATGGAAAGATCATTCGAAAGATTGGGGTGTTAAATTCAGTTCGAATCGCTTTGTACGAGGTGGGACCTGGCCTTCCCATTCTCAGCGGGGGCAACCCGTTGAAATTGGCTTGCTGTGCGGCCGGTGCTGGTGCCGCATTGACTTCTTTCTCGGGAGACTGAGTCCGCGCTGACCTCTTTCGTTTCTTCTTCTTGTCAGTAGACTCAACAACGTGAGCGTAGTGAGTTCTATTGGCAGTGCGGCCTGCCTCCATATTACCTTACTCTTCCAACTTAGCATGCTGTTCAACCCTTTCCATGAGCTCGGGAAAGGATTCCACTGGACTCAAGGTTAGGGATTCCCTTAGCTTCTCACCAAAGAAAAGCCCTAGCCTGAACATCGCCACTGCCTACTTCTCCGTGCAGTCCTCCACATCATTATAGACTTTCACATACCTGCCCGCATACTCGCGAAGAGATTCATTTGACCGATTTCTCAACGATGTCAAGGAATCAAAATGCTTTGGAGCTGCGCGGCTGGTCATTAAACGTCCCACAAATAGCTCTACTAACTGAGCCCAACCGGTGATGGAGTCTGGGGGCAATTTGCGTCACAGTAACTTATAGTAGGCTTTTGGATTGTTTTTCTTCCCTTTCCCTTACTGCCATAGGAGGGGACTCTTTTCTTTTTCTTTTTTAGTGATAGGAAGAGTAGATTAAGTAGATAAGCTATAGGCTGTAGTAGTTTAGAAGTAGACTTTTTTTTTTTTATGTTTTTATATGAAGTGCTCTCTGGTACAGTAGGGGGAGGTTTAGTTTTTTACATATATATTGGTTAGATCCACTGATAATTTAGTTAATACTAGAGATAGCCTGTGCCATTGGCACGATAAAATTGACAGCACAACACATTAACAAAATCGAGATATTGTATTAACTAAAGTATTTAACTAAACGAAAAAAGCTGCAAAGAACACAAAAGTATGCTCTCAAAATATCCATTAATACAAATTATATTATTTTTAAATAAGTAAATAATAGTCAGGTTTCTGTATTGTTGGGATCTGCGTGAGGTAAGCAGAGCAAAACCAACCATGAAGAAGTGAACGCAAGGGATTGGAATGAGGTTCACAGTAAGTTTGCAGAGATCAGAGTTGAGTTGGCCAAGGAACCTGAGATAGCAGGTGATGCCAGACATGGTTGCAGATCACCAACTCTTGACAGAAATAGAATAAATTATGAGTGTTACGAAATAAGTTTCAAGAAATCAGTATCAAATGAGTATCAGAAATACAAATGGTCAAAGATAGAAGGGAATTGAGGAAACTACCCTTAGGGTGTGATAGAATCTCATAGGGCAAGAAGGGAACATTTCCAGGGCAGTAGTAGAACTGTCTATGACAAATAAAGCTACAATAGAATCAACAAACAAAATAAGAAAAATAAAGACTGCCAACATTTTAAAACTAACAAAAAGGAAGAGACCGAGACCCCTTTTTAATTTTTTCTGCAGTTATGAAGTCAGTAAAGGAAGTTTTGCATGTTCAAGATAATAGACCTGGCTAAACTGGTTTGCAGTAAGTAATGTTTGTGTATGGAAAAGGCTTGCTTCTATCGTCATCTCCATATGCACACCAGTTTCTAGAAATTATTTATTACACGTAAGTGAAAAAAGAAAATAGATATGCAATGAGACTAAATATCCATAACTCATTGCAACATTCAGTTATTTGGTGTCGATAGTGCCGAGATGAAAAAATAAAATGAAATACATAAGTTACACAACTATATCAGTTCTTATATCAATGAAAACAAACTTCCATACCTGAACCGTCAGTATCAAAGGGATCAAAATTTTCTTTTATCTCTCGCCTCTTCTGTTGAGTTAAACCATGATGATGTCCTTTGGGTTTGTGTTTCCTAGATGCACCTATGTAAAGGATAGTCTAATGAGAAATTAAGATCCAATGAAAGGTGTGCGGGGGTAAAAAGTGCTTACTCTACCCTCGCCTGTAAACGGTAACTTTGGGGTGGACTGGATGCTCTTTGCTAGCTTGCTCCGATTGTACCTAGACCTGCGCTCAGAGAAAACCGTCAGAAGACCTCCCACCTCTAGCGGCCGGAAGGCTCTCCGATGGCTAAGTTAGTCTTTGGGGAATGATGAACTGTAAACTCAAAGCACAAGAGAGTTCTGGGAGCAGATTAGCATGTACATTTCTCAGGTGGGTGGAGTGTCCCTTATATACTGGCCTTCCGGGTCCTCAGCTTCTCACTGGGAACGAGATACTTTCTTGGACTGTACGCTTGTCCTTTCTCGGGCAAGGTGTGAGTCTGCCATACTCCCGACAAGATAGCACGTCTTTTTATGCTTCGGAGACTGGGGTTGTCTTGGTCAGAGGATCCTGACACGCGTGCTGCAGCGCCGCCTTCTGTCAGGCTGACGCGTGTACTTCTTGTCTGCTGACTTCTGCGAACTTTATTACTGGGTGCCGCACAGCGACGTTACTGGATGCCGCACAGCGGCATTACTGGGACGCGTGTCTGGCTGTACTGAGTTTGGTCCAACACGCGTTGTACTGAATAGATTCTACCTGTGCCGGGGAGAGTCTTGCCGCACAGGGGCAGACCTCACCCGCGCAGGAAAGGTTACTGATGACGTGGCGGTTTGCACCCGCGCTGGAACAGGTTGTGCGGCTGTGAGCATTACACGTGGCGGATCTCGAAATACCCTACCACAATTGCCCCTAGCTCTGGCTGCTTCAGCCGCACAGCGGAAGTAGGCGGAGCTCTGAGTCATCAAAACGGTGTCGCTTTACTAACTGGATAGGACAACCGTCAATCTCTGAAGAGGCGCCTCAATAAATGCGTAATTAATAGCTGGGTCCCACGCACACTGCTCGAGGCTGATAGACGACCGTTGGGAATGATCGTCCCACGCGTGCCGCCGCTTTGGGAAGTGTACAGGCGCGCATTATAAAAGCATGCCTTTGGAGGAATTAGAAAGTTTACCCGTTGGCCTTTCTCGTCTTCCTCGTGCTTCTGAACCTCAGAAACCTTCTGCAACTCCCTTTTCTGTCCTCTTCTCCTTCTTTCGCGTAGGTCTTGTCCTTTGCTATGGTCTTCTTCAGGTCCCTCGTTGACACTCTAGAAGGCCTTGAAACCTTCAGGGCCGAGAATGGAATACCCAACGATGTGTGGCTGGAGCTTGCTCCTCCCAACTACGATCGAGCGAACGCTGACAGGGACACCTACCACGTCCGCCTGATCCACATCGTGGAGGGTGGTGTCCGCTTCCCTCTGCATCCCCTGCTTTGCCATTTCCTTCATTTTCTTAACCTCGCGCTGATGCAAGTGGCCGCCAACGCAGTTCGCTGTGTGATGGGCGTTGCTGCCTTGAATCAAATCACGGGTTCAAGGATGACCATCAACGAGATTCTGCACAAATATATCGTTGGCAAGACTCGCGGTGAAGTTGTCACGCACTACCTGAAGCACCGCACAGATAGGGTAAAGCTGGTCGACTGGCTCCCTGACTCTGCAAAGGGGGGCGATGATGACTACCTGATCGTTACTGGGAACTGAGAGTTCCCCCCAGGATCGAGTAGGGATTACTCAGTCCCTCGCAGAGATGGGGAACCTCATTAGTACTCTATCTCTTGTTTTTTGCTCTTTTCGTTACTCTTCCTTATTTCTTTTACTAACTGACTTGCTGTTGCTTTTCCCGCAGATCCCAACGTCAACCGAGACTCCCTGCGCAATCCCCGCTACCGACAGAGAGAGGTCGAGAAGGCCATTCGCTTCACAGATCCGTCGGGGATATTGATTGACCGGGCGGTCGACAAACTCCTGGGCTATACCCCGCACTACAGGGGGTATCGCGGCAGACGTCGTCTCGCAGAATTTGGACTTCCCCCTTTACCTTCCATTCCTGTTGCGTCCACTCCTCCTACACGGGCTCCTGTTAGAGTGGAGTCAGAGGTAGAGGAAGAGGAAGAGGAAGGAGAAGGTAGCACTTAAGGTTCCGCTACTGCTGCTGCTGAGGAGAGTACCGATAGCGATGAGCTCGCTATTATTGACCAGTGGAAGGTAGTTCCAAAAGCTGCCTTAGATCCCCTTGCTGCGGGCACATCCACGCAGGAGCCGCGCGGGATTGAACTTGACCAGGATCAGCTGTTACGTGACTGGGAGGATCAACCCCCGCTGGTTTACGACAGAGGCGACATGTCTGCTTTCCCTCTCACCGAGATTGCTAGAAGGGCCCGTACTGGAAGCAGGACTTTGAGGGGACGCTCACTCACCCCTCCGCCGGCAACAACTCAAACTAGTGGTGAAGTGGCTGTGCTGCAAGCCACGACTGGGGTAACTCCCCCCATTGCCCCCTGCCTTTACCTGTGGTCCAGACAACAGGTGATCTGCCCCCGCCTACTGCTCCAAAGCGCACGGCAGATCCTCCGGTGGACCCCGAGGCTTCCAAAAGGCTGAGGGGTGTGGGGCCCGCCACGGCCGAGCAGCAGGTGGCTGCTGGTGATGCTGCTGGGAGTTCTGCGGGGACATGGGCGCCCGCGATTCTGAAGGATGATGGGACTCCTATTCCCATAGGTGCCAAGTGTTTTGACGGGACTACTGCTCGCGGGCTTTGCCGCGCACTTCTACTGCCCGCTGACATGATCGAAGTGCGGAAGAAATCTTCGACGGAGCTGTCCCGCCGCATCCTGGTGTACGCGATCAAGGTAAAAATCCCGGACCGTTACTTCTTACTTCTGTCTTCCTTTTCCTGTGTTGACTTTCTTTCTTATACTTTTTCTCTGATCAGTCCCTCCAGTGCGCTTCCGAGCTTGACTCGCGGATTGTCCCCCACCAAGTCGAGCTGACCAAGACGCAGGACAAATTGAAAGTTGCCTCTGACATGGTGACTGACCTGAGGAAGATGCACGAGGATGATAAGAAAGAGTTGGCCAGAGTGAAGGGCCTGCTGGGGAATGCTGAGGCTGATAAGACGAAGGCTCTGGCAACTGTTCGCTCGGAGTTGGACTCCAAAACCAAGGCGTTTGAACTTGCCAGGAAGACGTTTGAGGCCGAGAGGGAGGCCCTGGATAGGAAGCTGAGAGAAAGCAACAATGAGCTTGAAAAAGCTCGCAAGGAGATCCAGGAGGGCCACTCTGCGGCATACGAGAAGGGTGCTGCTGATTCCAGAGCTGACTACGTGCGCTCCTTTGAAGAACAGCTTCCTGAGGTCAAGAGCATCTTCTTTGCCGAGATCTGGAACCAGGCCCTGGAAGCTTGCGGTACTCCAGAAGATTCTCCACTATGGAAGGAGGATCCACCGGCTGCTCCCAGCGACTTGCTACCTCCGGCTGCATCCGATGGGGCCTCAGTTTCTACAACTTCTGTCCCACCATCCACCTCGACTCCTCAGGTCAACAATTCTGACACCCCTGCTACTGGGCTGGTGGAGCAGACTCCCCGGGGAGAGGAACTGGAAAGGGTTGCCAAGGAGCAAGCCTAGGCTCCTTCACTCTTTCTGTTTTCTTGTTTCATGTACCTGTTTGCTGTTTTGTTTCTTTTGCTATGACCGTACCCAGCTTTTGTAGACGCCTTTTTGTAATGCGATGCTATTTTTGTCTCTGGATGACTTGTTCTATTTGCTTTGACTGTTTCCTTTTGTGCTTCATGTGACTTGTAGCGCGGCCAAGCATCCTTGGAGTCCATCGATTCCCTTAAGGATTTTACTAGGCTCAGCCGCACTAGTTGGCATATGTCCCGAGCATCCTCTGCTCGGGATTGCTGACTACTTACTTACTTTGAGGTCAACTCCTTGGAGCTTTGGCTCCTTGTAAGGTATTGATCTCGGGGCAACTATCCCGAGCATTCTCTGCTCGGGACTGTTAACCGTTTGCTGGTTTTGAGATCAACTCCTTGGAGCATTGGCTCCCACAAGGCTTTGATCTCGGGACAACTATCCGAGTATTCTCTACTCAGGACCATTGACCATTTACTAGTTTTGAGATCAACTCCTTGGAGCATTGGCTCCCACAAGGCTTTGATCTCGGGACAACTATCCGAGTATTCTCTACTTAGGACCATTGACCATTTACTGGTTTTGAGATCAACTGGCTCCCACAAGGCTTTGATCTCGGGACAACTATCCGAGTATTCTCTACTCAGGACCATTGACCATTTACTGGTTTTGAGATCAACTACTTGGAGCATTGGCTCCCACAAGGCTTTGATCTCGGGACAACTATCTGAGTATTCTCTACTCAGGACCATTGCCCCTAGTAAGGGAGTGGAGGCCCAAACGGCATCTGCTTCCTTACTTCAACTATGCTGCAAAAAAGTCTGAACACTGGAGTCTGGAAAAAATGCGAAACTTTTATTGATGTCTTTGTAATACATTAGTCCGAGATGGAATAGGAGATCTACTGAAAATACTTCTTCAGTTTAGAGACGTTCCAAGTGCGCGGCACCTTGCCGCCGTCCAGATCTTTTAGACGGTAAGCACCTTGGCCAGCTTTGCCGACCACCTTGTAGGGCCCTTCCCAGTTCGGCCCTAGCTTGCCATTTGCTGGATCTTTCGTGTTGCCAAGTACCTTCCTTAAGACCAAGTCACAGACTCCGAATTCCCTTTGGTGAACTTTTCTGTTGTGGAATTTGGCCAGTTGTTCTTGGTAGGAGGCTAGCCTGACTAAAGCTCTTTCCCTTTTTTCTTCCGCGAGGTCCAACTGCACGGCTAAAGCCATGTCATTGCCCCTTGTTCTACCAAGTCAGTACGGATGGTTGGGATGCCCACCTCCAGGGGGATGACAGCTTCTGTTCCGTATGATAGGGAGAAAGGAGTCTCGCC
>NMUG010003413.1:0-14826 GCA_002855965.1 Monotropa hypopitys
TGAACACTAAATAGTATAAAAATTGAGGAACATTGCTTTCTTCTCTAAATTCTTCCCCTGTGTCATAATCAAAAATATAAATCATTATAAGCATTCATAAGACACAAGGAAGTATGATAGCCATTTGCTAAGATATATTCAAGGTATAAGCATGATGGCATTGATGAGTATCCATAAAACTCCCCCTAATAATATGGCCAAGACGAATAAATGACATGAAAGAAGCATTGCAATTCTTAGGGAAGCAAGTATGAATAGTCTATATCACTATAACATCAATCAAGCATATAAGGTTGAACATAACTCCTCCTAAGAGAAGAATTGAATCCATATGAAAGCATATAGGAGAGATATTCAACTATTGATTTCGATCTAACTTACACTAATCATTCATAATCATTATTCTCATGAACTAATCCACATTTCAACAGAATATAGCAATATGAAGTCAATTTGACATATAAAAGTGTAAATTTTGCTTTTAATATCAAACCATAAGCTATCTGCCAAAATTTTCACAGACCGATATACAGACCGGTATACTGGCCGGTATACCGGCTGCCTACCAGCTTCATACCGAGTCCGTACTGGTTTGACAGTAAACTGGAAAACGGTTTTTAATGAGACCAAACCTTAAGAATTCGCATAGATGCATATGTTTGATCAAAAAACTGTTTTAACACATAATATATCATAGAGTGATCATCAGAAACATGTCATGAACAAACATGTTCAAGACTTATACATATGGAATATTTCAAGAAGTTCAAAAGATGTTTGAAAATGGAGAAATAAACAACTAGGATACCCAAGTTTCCATATAACCATTAAACATGCAATTTTCAAACACTTAAACTTTCATAGTGATAATCAAGATTTTCCCAAACTCAATTTAGTTCAAAAATCATATGTATGAGTACTTTTGGAAGCATGTCAAGATAAAAATTCACTATTTTAAACAAGTGAACATGCTAGATTTTGGTATAAGCATTCAATCATCAACTTAAGACCATAAAGTATTCAATAAACACCATCAAAACTTGCTCACGATAGAGTATGGGTGTTATGAAAATATTTGGAGTTTTGGTCACTACTCCAATGATCAATAAGTATACTTATACAAGTGTTTCATCCAAGATTCATAAGAAAGCTAAGGAATCTCAAAGAAAATCTTTAAAAATAATTCGACATACCAAGTTCTCTTGTGATAAAATTGAACTATCTTCTCCAAGGGGTTTTGTGAAAATATCCGCCAATTGATGGTCGGTGTTAACAAAAGAAATTTCTACATCCCCTTTTTGAACATGGTCTCTTATAAAGTGATGTCGAATTTCAATATGTTTGGTTCTAGAATGATGAGTGGGATTCTTAGATATACTTATAGCACTAGTATTGTCACACTTAATAGGCATATGATCATAGAATAAATTGAAATCCTCTATTTGTTGTTTAATCCAAAGAAGTTGGGCACAACAACTTCCGGCCACTACATATTTTGCCTTCGCGGTAGATAGGGATACGGAATTTTGTTTCTTGCTACTCCAAGAGACTAAAGATTGTCCTAGGAATTGGCAAGTGCCACTTGTACTTTTTCTATCTACTTTGGAACCACCATAGTCGGCATCCGAATATCCTACTAAATCAAAAGAGGTACCCTTGGAATAAAAAAGTCCTAAGTTAAGAGATCCCTTTAGGTACTTAAAAATCCTTTTAACGGCATACAAATGAGATTCTTTAGGATTGGATTGAAAATGTGCACATAAATATATACTAAACATGATATCCGGCCTACTAGCGGTCAAATACAAAAGAGAGCCTATCATACCTCTATAGAGTTTTTCACTAACCTCATTGCCATTTTCATCCTTTTCAAGCTTTGTAGAGGTGCTCATGGGAGTCTTTGCCACTTTGGAGGTCTCCATTCCAAATTTTTTGATGAGTTCCTTGGTGTACTTACTTTGGTCAATGAAGATCCCTTCCTTTGATTGTTTGATATGAAGTCCAAGGAAGAATTTTAACTCTCCCATTAGACTTATCTCAAACTCACCTTGCATGCACTTGGCAAAGTTCTTATACAAAATTTCATTAGTAGATCCAAATATAATATCGTCTATATAGATTTGCACAATCAACAAGTCTTTTCTACTAGATTTAAAAAATAAGGTGGTATCAAGTTTGCCTCTAGAAAACCTATTTGTAATAAGAAATGTACTCAACCTATCATACTAAGCTCTAGGAGCTTGCTTCAAACCATATAAAGCTTTAGTGAGTTTAAAAACATGATTTGAAAGTTCATGATTTTCAAAACTGGGAGGTTGCTTAACATAAACTTCCTCATTTATATAACCATTTAAAAAGGCACTCTTTACATCCATTTGAAAAAGTTTACAATCCATAAATGAAGCATAAGCTAGTAGCATCCTAATGGCTTCTATTCTAGCAACAGGGGAAAAAGTTTCTTCATAGTCTATTCCCTCTTCTTAATTGTAGCCTTGGGCTACTAACCTAGCCTTGTTTCTAATAATGAACCCATTTTCATCAAGTTTATTCCTAAACACCCATTTGGTTCCTATAACTTGATGATTAGCGGGTCTAGGGACAAGTTCCCAAATATCATTTCTATCAATTTGGTTTAGTTCTTCTTGCATTGCAAGAATCCAAAACTCATCATTTTCGGTATCTAAAAATGTTTTAGCTTCTATTTGTGAGACAAAAGCAAAATGATTGCAAAAGTTTCTAAGAGAGTTTCTAGTACTTATTCCTTGAGTTACCTCACCTATTACTTGGTCAACTGGATGGTCTTGCACCATTTTCCATGCCTTTGGAAGATTTTCAACATTGCCCGGGGCTTCAATAGGTGCACTTACCTCTTCATCCTTTGATTCTTCTTCCAAGCTAGGAGAAGCTTCTTTGTCAAGAGATAATTTTTCAAAATTTTCTGCAACTTCATCATTATCAAGATTAGTACAAGGAATAGAAGTAGACTCATCAAATCTAACATGAATGGATTCTTCTACTACATGCGTTCTATGATTATAAATTCTATAGGCCTTGCTAGTAGTAGAATATCCAAGAAAAATGCCTTCATCCGACTTGGAGTCAAACTTACCAAGATAGTCTTTACCATTATTATGCACAAAACACTTACACCCAAAAACATGAAAATATGAGATATTGGGTTTTCTTCCATTCCAAAGCTCATATGGAGTTTTCTTTAAAATAGAACATATGGACACCCTATTTTGAATATAACAAGAAGTGTTTACGGCTTCCGTCCAAAAACTTTTAGGTAAATGGTTTTCACAAATCATAGTTCTTGCCATTTCTTCCAAAAACCTATTTTTCCTTTCAACAACACCATTTTGTTGAGGTGTTCTTGGTGCCGAAAAATTGTGCCCATAGCCATGGTGGTCATAAAACTTCTCAAAGGAGTCATTGTCAAGGTCCCGACTATGATCCGTTCTTATGTTGGAAATAGTAAGACCCTTTTCATTTTCAACTCTTCTATATAATTTTGAAAAAGCGGCAAATGATTCATCCTTATGAGCTAGAAATAAAACCCATGTATATCTAGAGTAGTCATCATCAACAACAACACAATAAGTTTTGTCGGCTAGACTTGGTGTCCTAATTGGTCCAAAAAGATCAATGTGTTAAAGCTCCAAAGGTCTAGAAGTTGAAATTATATTTTTAGACTTGAAAGAGACCTTGGTTTGTTTACCCTTTTGTCAAGCATCACAAAGTTTGTTTGTGTTAAAACCAATTTTAGGAAGACCTTTCACTAGATCTTTTCTAGAAAGTCTAGCTATGGCATCCGGGTGAAAATGCCCAAGTCTCCTATGCCACAACCAACTAGAATTGTTGGTGAAACATTTTACATCTTGTTTTTCTAAATCAAGCAAATCAATAACAAAATATTTTCATGTCTATTGCCGATAAATAGTATGGAGTTGTTGTTGACATTCTCAACTATACACTTATCCTTATCAAAAATAACTCTATGACCTTTATCACATAGTTGGCTAATGCTAAAGAGATTGTGCTTTAGACCATCAACAAGTAACATATTTTTAATAACGGGTAAAGGAGGCTTACCAATATTACCTATACTGATGATTTTACCTTTTCCATTATCTCCAAATGTCACCATACCTTCATCCTTGGGAGTAAGAGATGAAAACGCCTTGTAGTTTCCGGTCATGTGTCTTGAGCAACCACTATCCAAGACCCATTTTCCCATTGATGAAGAGGTCTTCAAGCACACCTATAAGAAAGAGTCTAAGAGATAGCCTTTGGTATCCAAACCTTGGGTCCTTTGGGGTTAGCATCAAAAGACTTGTTTTTAGGTACCCATATTTGTTTTACTACTTTGTTTGAACCAAAGTTGTTTCTTTTCAAAGGACAAGAAGATAAAACATGACCTCTCTTGTTGCAATAGTGGCAAGCAAGTATAGGTCTCTCCAAAAATAAATCTTTATAAAAAATTTTCTTCTTGTTGGGGTTAAAACCACAACCCGCCTTGTGAAATGAAACTTTTTGTTTGCCAAGTAAAATATCCAAGTTTTCTTGCCCTTGAGTCAACTTTGTTAAGGAGCTGTTCAAATCATCAATCTCAAGTTTGAATGACTTCTTCAAGTCTTCAATCTCAAGTTTAAAATTCTTTTCATTTTCTTCAAATTTCAAAATCTCTTTGGTGTGAGCTTCCTTTAACAAGTCTATTTCAAGTTCAAGTGAAGCCTTTTCTTCAAGAACTTCACCAAGTTCTATTGAAAGATCCTTAGCAATATTTTTTGCATTGTTATGTTTGTTTTTCAACTTTTCAAAGTCAATGATTAAAGCATCAAAGGAATTTTGAAGTTCTAAGTAAGAAGATACCTCATTTGAGTCCTTGGCCATAAGGCAAAGGTTAGCCACTTCTTTGGTTTCTTCATTGTCGGTTTTGCTTTCACTATTATCCCAAGCGGCAAGCATGGCTTGCTTGTATCCCTTTTTGTACCCCGATTTGTATTGAGGGCACTTGGCTTGCACATGCCCGTGTTTGTTACACCCAAATCATATGATGAGATTTCTAGGCCCTTCTTCCTTCTTTCCATCCTTCTTGAAGTTCTTCCATTTGCCTCTTTTTGACTTCAAATATTTTTTGAAGTTCCTAGTAATGAGAGCCATGTCCTCATCTTCCGATGAGTCGATAGAAGATTCCTCATGCTTTGTTGCTTTGAAGGCTATGTCCTTCCTTGGCTTGGGTGGCTCCTCATTGAGCTTCAAATGCATTTCTTCGGTCATTAGCACATCCATTAGAGAATCAATAGTGCAAATAGAAAAATCCATAGTTTGAATAATAATGGCGGCTTTGGTTTCCCAAGCCTTAGACATTGATCTAAGTATTTTTCTTGCCATTTCCGAGTTGGTGTAACTCTTACCAAGACCCTTAAGGCCATTGATAATGTCATTGAAATGGGAGAATAATTGGGAACTGGTCTCTCCTTCTTGTATTTTGAAGAGCTCATAAGAGTGTACCAAGATGTCAATCTTGGACTCTTTTACTTGACTAGAGACCTCATGGGTTATAACAAGTTTTTCCCATATCTCCTTCGCGGAATCATATCCGGAGGTTCTATTGTACTCATTTGCATCTAATGAACAATAGAGTATGTTCATAGCTTTGCAATATTGTTCAACCTTTGTCTTATCACCGGCAAGCCATTCCAAATATGGCTTACTAACCGATACCCCATCAACTACTTTCTTTGGAATATGAGGACCTTCAAGAATGGTCATCCAAAGATCGTAATTAATAGATTGAATGTATATCCTCACGTGGTTCTGTCAATAGGCAAAATTTGTACCATTGAACAATGGTGGCCTATTGGTTGATTGACCTTCGGCATATGAGGTGGTTGCTATGTTAGCTGTAGGATCTCTCTAAGACGTTTAAGTCGAATCTTATAGAGACCCGCTCTGATACCAATTGTTGGTCCAAGAGCAACCAAGAGGGAGGGGATGAATTGGTATAAAAGAAATAATAGTCAAATAAAAACTTTACTTAAAAAGACAAGTCTAATAACAAGCTTAAACTAAATAAGACAAGAAGCAAGATACTAAGAGATTAATATCAATTAGTTCAATGACCAATCTATTCAAAGCACCAACGCAACTCCTTTCGTTACACCTCAGGTTCTTGGGGGACTAGTACCAAGAGGTCGAGGTTTTCAGTTTTGAGTTGGTTCTTGATGATTAGATAGGTAAAGTAACTATGATATTAACTTGACAATGCACAAGAATTAAAACTAAGTAAACTTTGAAGGATAAGAAAATAGAACAAGTGAGAGAGAAAGAGAGAGACAAGGATTTTATAGTGGTTCAGTTGGAGGATCCAATCTCCAACTTTACATCCACTTCTCTCACAAATGAGGTGAGCGTTCTACTATCTATTCAACCTTTGGGTAGTTGACAAACTTTTACAACTTCCGAGTAGTTGTCTAACCCTTACAATTTGAGCTCCTTCTCAAGGTGGCTCCTACCTTCCTTCAATGCCAAAGAACCACTTCTTTGGTCTTCAATAAATGTAAGCAAGTAGAACCAATAGAGAAGTAAATTCTCCTTACAAAGTAGGATTAAAGAATATGACAATGAATGCCTACAACTACTACAATCTTGAGCCTCAAATATAAAAGTGTAAGAATAGAGCTTAAAAGAGAGAGAGAGAGAGAGAGAGAGAGAGAGAGTTCTTTGAGAGCTTCTTGTATGTATGGAGGCTTGTAGGAGTTGTAAGATCTCTTCCCAAGTCTTTGGCAAGCATTAAATAGCCTTCAATCTTGATATAGCCGTTTGTAGCCGTTGCAAGGGTATAGTTGTAAATATTTTGGTATTTCAAATTTGAATCCGCAGAATTTACAAAGGCCGGTAGGCAACTGGTAGGGGAACGGTATGCCGGTTAGTACAAAATTCGTTCCTTTGATTTTCCCAAACCTACTGGCCATTTTGGCAAAACTCCGGTATGGAGTCGGTGTGCCGGCCGGCATACCGGGCAGTATGCCGGTTTCCATACCGGTTAGTGCAATTTTGAAATTTTGATTTTAAGGCCCATTGAGACTTAAGGGAAGATACTAAAAACGTTTTATTCAAGATTTATATTTTATATAAGTTTTCTTTTTGATAATAAAGCCATGAAAATTTTTTTAGAAACTTATATCATAAATCTTATGAATTGTAAAGTCCTTAGAAAAATTTTTTAGAGATGAAAACAAGTCTAAGGGACTTTACATAAATTTCAAATAGTCCTAAGAGAATTTAGAAGGATTTAAATCATGATGAATAATCTATTAGACTTAAGTATGAGAGTGATATAGAATTTAAGCTCATAAACACAATTTCTTGATTTAAATTAAAATTTAATCATTTAAGCTTTAATTCAAGAAATTATAAAATTATTTTATAAATGCTATATTTGTGTAAATAATGCACCATCAAAACATAGGGCTAACAAAAATGCAACACATATCGAAATACATGAAAAGGGGCATATCGAAATACACCTGAAGAGAATGTGAGCAGAGGGTTGGACATATCGATATGCAACAAAGGGTATATCGAAATACAGAGCATTTTGATATACACCAGAGACATATATCAAAATGCAAAGAAAAATGGGGGACTTTTGTATGGGGCCTCCGGGCCTCCCAGCACTCACCCGAAGCAACCCGAACCCAACCAATTACAACTATTGAACATCAATGAAGGATTATCTTCCAAACATTCACGGAATAAATTCAAATTGGGATAAATTTGGGATTAAAATCAACCAAATCCAATTAAATGGAATTAAAATTTCAATAATTCCTTCATTAAATTCTCAACTGTTACACCTCACACCCCTTAAAGAAATTTCGTCCCCGAAATTTTCATAAGAAGGAGGAAAGATGGAGAGAAAAACCAATCGGAACTACAACAAGATACACAACAACTGGAAGGAATGCACCTAGAATTTGATACAAAGGAAGAAATACAATCAAATCAAAACAAATCCAGGTATTTCACCCTCATCTCATCTTCCCGTTCCCAAGTAGCTTCCTCAATGTCATGATTTGACCACAAAATCTTCAACAATGGGATCATTTTGTCTCGCAAAACTTGCTCTCTAGAATCCAGAATACGAATAGGTCGCTCTTCATACGATACATCGGCCTCCAACTCCACATTATCCCAACTGATCACATATAAGGGATCCGGCTCGTACTTACGCAACATCGATACGTGAAACACATCATGGACATTAGAGACATTGGCTGGTAATGCCAAACGATAAGCCACTTCACCAATCTTCTCAATGACGTCAAATGGACCAATATAGCGGGGATTCAACTTCCCTTTCTTTCCAAAATGAGAAATACCTCTTTTAGGCGATACCTTAAGGAATACATGATCACCAACTTTAAAAGATAGAGGACGATGACGGTAATCGGCATAACTCTTATGCCTACTTTGAGCTGTAAGCAAACGTTGGCGAATCAACTTGATTTGCTCGGTGGTTTGGTGAGTTGCCTCGGGGCCAAAAACAGTAGATTCACCTACTTCTAACCAACACACGGAAGATTTATATGGACGGCCATACAACGCCTAGAAAGGTTCCATACCAATACTCAATTGATAACTATTATTATAGGCAAACTCCACCAAAGAAAGATGATCAGACCAACCACCATCAAAATCAAGAACACAGGAATAGAGCATATCCTCCAAGATCTGAATGGTACGCTCAGATTGACCATCAGTCTGAGGATGAAACGCGGTACTGAAGACAAGCTTGGTACCCATGGCGGCTTGCAAGCTACGCCAAAATCTAGAAGTGAATCGAGGGTCACGATCAGAGACAATAGAACAAGGGGCACCATGCAAACGAATAATCTCACGAATATACAGCTTACTCAGAGAGTCCAAGGACTGAGTGATACGGATGGGCAAGAAGTGTGCAGACTTCGTCAAGCAGTCTACGACAACCCAAATGGCATCAAATCCACCCGGAGCTTTCGAAAAACCAATCACAAAGTCAGTGGTCATATGCTCCCACTTCCATTCAGAAACATGCAAGGGCTGCAACAAACCAGCAGGCCTCTGATGCTCTGCCTTAACTTGCTGACAAGTAAGGCACCTAGCCACAAAACTGACAACGTCCTATTTCATCCTCGGCCACCAAAACTGACGACGAAGGTCATGGTACATCTTTGTGCCACCAGGATGAATGGCAAAAGGAGAGTGTTTAAACTCATGAAGAATAGCCTCACGGCAAGAAGCAGGAACGAACAATCGACCACAGAAATGAATACTCAAATCTGCATAGGCCATCCATCCAGGACTAGTCTCACCAGCCAAGAACTTAGAGCAATAAACGACAGCCTCATCATCACTAGCTTGTGCCTCTATGACATTCTGAGATAACGTGGAACGAATAGTCATGTGGCATAAGGTGGTCTGAGAGCTAACTTCCTCGGAATAAGAAAGATAGGGTTGAAGATCACTAACCAACTTCTAATCAAGAAGGGCCAAACTAGCCAAATGAGAAGACTTCCTACTCAAAGCATTCACAACGACGTTGGCCTTACCGAGGTGGTATTGCAAGTCAAAATCATAATCTTTCAGATGTTCCATCCATCGCCATTGATGCAAGTTAAGCTCCTTTTGAGTGAAGAGATATTTAAGACTCTTATGGTCCGAGAAAACCTCAAACCGCTCACCATATAAATAGTGTCTCCAGCTCTTGAGAGCGAAAACGATAACGGCCAATTCGAGATCATGAGTTGGATAGTTACGCTCGTGGTCCTTCAACTGCCTAGAACCATAAGTAACTACACGGCCCAATTGTATAATAACACAACCAAGACCGTCGTGCGATGCATCACAGTAAACAGAATACCCAACACCATGCTCGGGAATGACAAGAACAGGAGCAGAAGTCAACCTCCTCTTCAACTCTTCAAAAGAAACTTCGCAAGAATCATTCTACTCGAAGCGGATACCCTTTTGGGTCAACCGAGTGAGTGGATAAGCCAAGTGAGAGAAATCCAAAACAAACTACCGATAATAACCAGCAAGACCCAAGAAACTCCGAATCTCAAAGACATTGGTAGGACGTGGCCAAGACATCACGACCTCGATCTTACTAGGATTCACAGATATGCCATCACTAGAAACAACATGGCCAAGAAACTTCACTTCCAGAAGCCAGAACTCACACTTGTTGAGCTTGGCGAATAATTGATGCTCACGAAGCACTTCCAGAACAACTCGAAGATGGGTCTGATGTTCTTCCTCAGAAGCAGAATATACAAGCACATCATCAACAAACACCACCACAAAACTATCCAGATACGGATGGAAGATATGATTCATGAGATCCATGAAAGTCGCAGGAGCATTGGTCATACCGAATGGCATGACAACAAACTCATAGTGACCATATCTCGTTCGAAAGGCTGTCTTGGCGACATCCTCGGCACAGACCAATAACTGATGGTATCCCGATCTCAAGTCAATCTTGGAAAAGCAGATGGAACCTCGGAGTTGATCGAATAAGTCATCAATCCTCGGCATGGGATACTTATTCTTCACAGTCACATGGTTCAACTTTCGATAATCAATGTAAAGACAGAGGGAACCATCTTTCTTCTTGGCAAATAGAGCAGGGGCTCCCCAAGGCGACGAACTAGGGCGGATAAAACCCAAGTCTAGCAATTCTTGCAATTGAACCTTTAACTCCTTCAACTCAGCTGGAGCGAATCGATAAGGGGGAATAGAAATAGGATAAGTCCCTGGCACAAGGTCAATGGAAAATTGTACATCCCTTTCGGGAGGCAATCCAGGCAACACTTCCGGGAAGACATCTGGGAACTCAAAAACCATCGGGGGCAACTCCATAGGACGGGAACCTATATCATCCAGGCACAAACTGGCCAACGAACACTGAAGAGATCTTTGCTTCTTAGGATTATGACGACGGTTCTCAAGAGGTTCAAAACGATCCCCATGGAAATAGAAGAATTCACCTTCGAGAGATAAGACTCTGACACGCCGACGATGACAGTCAATGTGGGCATGATAGGTGGACAATCACTCTATGCCCATAATAAGATCGAATCCGGACATAGCCAACACTATGAAATCACATACGAACAGTCGGTCCTCAATAGTGAGGTGGCAACCACGAACAAGGCGATTTAATGGGACTCGACCACCAACGGGAGTCTCTACCATCATAGGAGGGGTCAAGGCCTCAAACTCCAAGCCCAAAGTAGATGCGAATGATGCAGCAAGGAAGGAATGAGATGCTCTAGAATTAATCAAAACATCGGCAAGGGAACCATAGAAAAGAAACGTACCTCGTATAACAGAAGTTTTAGGCTGCGGCAGCTGAGCTGTAGGAGGGGCAACCACTGGAATAGTATAAGCTCTGCCTCGAGCGAACAGACCACGACCACCACGGTGACCAAATGACTGGCCAGGAGCTGAGGTGCTGGCACGATCTGCTCCAGAACTCTGACCCGATGAGGCAAGACTAACCTGCATATGCTAGCCTGGACGAGTTTGATGAACTGAGGCTATCTCACTACGAACACCAGCCTTCGTAGGACATAAAGTGGAGATATGACCGGATTAGCCACACTCGAAGCAAACTAGCAAGGGACATGCAGAGTGGTAATGCCCTGGTTGACTGTAACGATGGCAAAAAAATTTTGCCTGGAAGAGAGTCCAGGACTTGAAACGCTAGCCTATGAGCCCTGTCCCCTAAAGAAACGGGAACGCTCACGCTGCCTCTTTCTCCCAAAGCTACTGGAAGAAGAACTGGATCCAGACGACTGCTTCCTAGGTTCCCAAATACGAACCTCCTTGGGAGCCTCTTTCTTCGGCTCAATTGCTCTAGCACATTCAACCATGTCCGCAAAATTTTTGATCCTTTGACTCATCACCAGTCGCTGGACTAAAGAATGTAGACCCTTCTCAAATCTCTTATACTTCCTGTCCTCAGAGCTAACCAAATCTGGGGCAAATCTGGACAATGCCTGAAATTTGATAGAATATTGGGTAACAAACATGGAGCCTTGCTCCAACCTCTCGAACTATTCTCGGAGATGATCACGACAAGACTCCGGGAAGTACTGACTTTCAAAGATGGTCTCGAACTCGGGCCACATCATAGCACTGATTGGATCCTGCGCAACCAAAGGGTTGTAGTCTTCAGAAGCCCTCAGTGCGTCACGACGAGCTTCGATGATAGTAGACCACCACTCATTGGCTTCACCAATGAACTGATAAGATACGAAGGGTATCCTCAGATGATTCTCCTGAATCCTCAACATATCCAGGATCTTATGGACTTCAGACAACCAATGATTCTCTGCCAATGGATCCCACTCCCCAATGAACTTGGGAGGATCCATACGGCGGAATTCTTGAAGAGATTCGATAGCACGATCACCCTGTGCTTCTTTGAGAGGGTCCGCTCCACGGCTCGACTCAATTATAGCAGCAGCAAATTCTTGTATGAATTGATTGGGAATGACTAGCCCCTCAGGAGCAGGCACAACTAGAGGGACTTCATCAGAAAAGTTTCCGTGTTGGCCGGTGACTTTCTGACTAGTAGCATCAGGGATAGGGAGTCCTCGACGTCCCCTTCCTCGACCCATAGCTCTTCGTGGAGGCATAGTAACTACAAAAGGAAGGATGTCCAAAAAATTAGCCATAATTGAGACTCATATCCTACAACAGGGTAGAATAGATGAGAAACAACCAAAACCCTGCGAATATAAAGTCTACTTCTCAGGAATGAGGCAAAGACATGATAGACATCATCTACTGGAGTTAGACTCATATGAATAGCAATACTGAGATGAGGTTTACTTGGGGCTCAACATCAGCCTAGGATACACCACTAGATTTAGAGGAAAGATCCCAAATTAAATTGTTTCTTATAAAAACACATGGTCCTCATGCAATGCAAACACATTCCAAGCACATCACATGCATCCATACTTTCAAAATAATACACCCATTGAGACCAAATGTCTCCCCAAAGGCCTAAGTTTTCGAACGAAAGCTCTGATACCAAGTTGTCATGTCCCGGATTTTTAAACTATTTTTTTTTGAAATAATAAAAGAGGACAACAAGGACTATTAACATTTAATCATCTACCCATTCCAAGTGCGGAAGTAAGAAAAGGGGAGGGGATGCCATACACACACATCTCATCATAAACATGTTTAAAGTTACAGTCCAACCAAAACAAATAATACAATCCTGGGAACATGAAGTTTTAATTTAAATGAAACTGAAGGAAACCAAACAAGGTACCCAGAGGAAGTTGGCACCCAAGCTCCAAGCTCCAAATCAAGCAGCCGGGTCGGTACCTAAAAATAGAGGGTTAGACAAAAGCCTAGTAGAGAAAGCCTATAAACAAATATATCCCAAGTTGGGATAAAAGATGCGAGTACGAGAATAAAATATGAATGCATGCGATGAGGACCATTTCATAGTTTCAAAACCATTTTCTTTCAAGTTCCTTCCAAAATCCCACTTTCAAAATCATTTCTATAACCAAGGGATTTCTTATAAAAGCTCACTTGACGAAATCAAGGAGAAACATTTCTTTAAAACGTCTCATCTCCACCTTAACGATATTAAGGGAGGCATAACCACATTATTAAGATTTTCATTGAGTTTGGACTTGTTCCACGCTAGTCGTCTGCCAGACACTAACTGAGTGTTCCTCAGAATTATCCTACCATAAGAAGGGCTCTAGTAGGCCCCCATTGCACAATGTAGTGAGTGTAATTCACTTAGGGAATGAAATTCCCGTATAATAATATAGCCAACTCAATCTATCTTCATATTAATGGTCAATTTAAAATGCTCGTTTCATTTCCAGGATTAGGGCATTCACACCTCCTAATCACCCCAAATGACCAAACATGATCTTCAAAATTCATATTCAATTCCACCAATTTGAAAGTTATTGCTCCTACTCCCGTAGATGCTGAGCCAATTGTATCCATCACCAAGGAGAAGCCGGCTCCTTGGCCCAGAGTCGCCCCCACGCTAGAGGAGTTGGTCATTGCCCATGCTCAGAAGTGGGGCAGACATGCCGAAGTGAGGCTGGCCGCTCCAGATGTCACTGTCGCCGCTACCACAGAATCCCCCAGGCGGTGGATGTTGAAGAGATGGCTATGGTGCCGAAGTGGGTGCCTAATCTTCGGTATGATGGCTATGAGCCCTTGGAGACTGACACGATAAAGAAGAGCACGACTGTGGCCATGGCGCTGCTCCAGGCCTTCACCCTGCAGAAGGATATAGAGGAACTCCCCTGCGGCGCCAAGACTTGCTTTCACCAGATGATGTACCATGCTGGCTGGGTAAGCTTGTCACGCCCCAAACCTGATAATCGTATAGCCGATCATCCATGATTGACACGTGGCAATCAAACATAATTCAACTCACTAAACATAACTACATCTCACTAAACTCACTATAACTGAAATAGAAATAATAACTTCTAACTGAAATAAAATAATACTAACACATTACTATGCTGATAAAATAAATATACAGACTCCATCTCAGTACAAAACTCAACTGAAATAATACTTGTAATACCCGTTCCGTTTTATAAATCAATTTTTAATAAATTCTAAAATATTAGAATGAGAAATAAGAATTGAGGAGGTTTTTAAGGGGTATTTAGAGGAATATTTATGAAAATACATTTATATTAATGTCTAATTATACACAATTAAGTATAATTAGTAAGGGATGGCAAACATGGGTAAATACCCAATTAA
>NMUG010003414.1:0-14826 GCA_002855965.1 Monotropa hypopitys
GCCTATTTATAGGCCCCCTCAGGTACGAAGCACAACTGTCAAAATTAATTTTTATTTCACAAGTACCGAGGCAGTCTATTTGACTGGCGAATCGGGGCATGATACGTGGCGGTCGCTGACGTCCGTATTCAATTATTGCCCTAACATCTGTCAGGTGACGTCAGGGTGAACTATGATGGGACCGCTCCCCCCGAAGCATAGCGTCCGACATACCAAGATCAATCTTTTCCAACAAGTTTGGAAAAAATTGAGGGGCTATTGTGGTGCCCGGACCTATGCCCTGAGAGACCGGACTCATTATTTAGCATCAGCCGTTCCCTTTAGCCCTGACGATCCTCCGGCATCCCCGACCCATCGGAACTACGGATCTTCGGTAGGAAAACTAAACTAGTAAAACCACTTTGTCGGGAGGGTTCACTGTGTCATCGGCCGCTAACCTCCGGCTACCAATCCGGTCGACAATAATATCCCTATAGCAAGGGTCCTGCTCCCAAGCCGACCGGCCCTCTGGCAGAGGCTCAACCTCCCAGTACTGCCTCGGGCACTTGCCCCGGGCCCCCGTCCGTACAACCAACCCAACCCACCAGTCGTTTTGGCCCATGATGCGCGACCCATACATCATTCTTGAGCCCCAAGCCAACATTCTCCTATAAATACCCCCTAGGGGGTACTGTTCAGGGGATCTGATCCCCGACCGCTACCGTCCAGCCTAACCGCATTTGCTTTCGCCTTTTCTAGCAAAAGAGACTAACTTAAGCATCGGAGGCCCCGTTGGTCACGACCGAACGACGAGCACCGATAGCCAGTCTCCGAAGAACCAGTAGAAGGGAAGCATCCGGCAGAAATCAGGGGGATCCATTTGTTATTTGCAGGGACCATGCGAGCCTCCGGTTCGTCCACCGATAGCCAGTCTCCGGAGAACCAGCAGAAGGGAAGAATTCGGCAGAAATCAGCCACCACACTGCCCAAATTCTTGTGGAGGGAACTAAGTAAGCCACTGCATTTAGGGCGCTTGTTATGGATACCAAGCATTTGCTCAGGTGCACGAGGTCTACACTTAGTCATACCTTTAGAGAGGGAAACAATTATGCCGATTTCTTAGCACACTATGGCGCGGAACACATGGATGATCTGGTGGTTATAGATGAAGCTCCACAACACATCCGCATTTTATTGAGGGAAGACACATTGGGTCTTGACAAGATTAGGTATTAGGCATTGATACGGATAATAAGGTAAGAGCTCAGCTCAATGATATGCACACGGGTCAGTCCAAATATCAGCTCGGTCATTGTTCGTGGTCAGAAGCTCGGCACCCATAGAGTCGAGGGTAACAGAGCGGTCCAATGATAGGAATCTTACAACGGTCACTCACTTATATATTATAAGGGATAATTCGATACATTCCCACCAAGGCAGGCGTATCCATACTCGCCACATGATCTCCTGAAATCACGGGATATGGCGCATCAATAGGAACGTTGCCATATATGGTGGAGACGTTTAAGGAAACCATTGATACGCTCCCGTGAGAATCGGGCGCGGGGGCTAGGGTTTCCGGGATCGAACCGCTGAAGTATATAAGGAAGAATCCACCCAGATCGCAGGTACATATTCATTATCTCACCTCTCTTACTCTCTCTATACACAGATTTTCTCTCGACAGAATTGTTATTGACTTGATCGTCGGAGGCAGTTTGAGGACACCACCCCCATTCTTTGTGTCTTCAGATCGTTCCTCCTTTGCAGGTGATCGTGATACTCTGGCGAAGGATTAGTGTTAGACTTGCGGAGTGAGATGTTCCAGAAATTAGTTCATGAGGCATATTTTTTCTAGAGTGGTTTTTGTTTGTTTCCCTTGTTTTTGGTCCTGTTTTTTAAGCTTTCTCATGTACCAAAAAAACTACCTATTTAGTTAGAGCTTTGCTTTTGTACGACATGAATTATTTGTTCAAAATTATAGTTTTTAGATAATACTTGACTTTCTAGTTATAACTTTAATTAGGGAGGGAGGGATAGGTAGAGTACAAATCAAATAGAAACATCAAAAGATTTTTTCTTCCTTTTCTTTCTAAATGTTAAGTGACCTGAAAGAGTCCCAAATAGTCAAAAGCACTTCTGATAAGAAATTTGAAGAGTTAATACATGCCTAAACTTATAACATAACAAGTGATTGCCTATACTAAGGCACAACACAACTAAGATCGAACTAAAATCCCAATACAATTTAAATTAATATGCGAATTAGTCCATCTCTTGATACGATCTCATCCATTGACTCATTGAAGTTAAATTGAATATGGTGCATTCTAGGTAAATGAAAAACCACCACTTCAAGTATTCCTATTTGGAGTTCTAGTAAACATATAGTTTCTAAAATTAACTCCTGCAATGCTTTAAATGTCAACAATGTAATTAAAATTAAACTGTAACCACAAAAATTATATAAAATAAAAACATCAAAAAAGTAAACAACTTCAAAACATGTTACTTAGTTGGCCTATGGTATTTTGGAAATGACTTTATAAGAACTTTTATTTTTTGGTGCAACAAAAAATCAAACGGACACTAGCCCGAAGGCAGAGGGTTCATAAACCCCACCCCACCACACCACACACACAAAAAAACATTAGTCCTCCAAATGGATTATGGCCACAATATCCCTACATAAGAAATAAGTCTGTGCTTGTGGAGATTCCTATAGAATACTCAGATAACATCAGTTATCCAAATGATGGATGCCCAAAATATTTCGTATGAAGGTTGTGTTGAGAGGTTGGATATCTGAATAGAGTGATTGTTTTTAGAAAATATTCTCTGGGTATTTCATCAAACACGTGGTGTGAAAGTATAAGGAAATAGTTTTTGAGAGAAATTATAGAAGTTTTGCAATGAATAACAGTTCACTTAAAGTTGACTTTTAGATTAAATGATCTGGAATTTTGTTTTTGAACTCCCACTCATCCAAATTTCTCTTTATGACATTCCAGTCTCTTTCTCACAGAAAAAATAACAGATTAAGACATTTCAAAATTAACTCTTTTTCAAATTGGTTTATCACAATGGATATTGGAAACCACATAAACATTGAATTTGAACGTCTTAAGATAAAGAATTTAAGGAGCACTTACTCTTGGTCTAGAACAAAATTGATGGAGTTCGCAAGTGTATGATCCTTATCAGCCAATGAGAATGTCAATACCATCCAAGTTAATCAAAAATTCGTTCTATGAATCGAAGCCTGGAGATGTAAACTTTAAGAAATGAGAGAAAAAACTAAAAAAGTGTTTGCCAGAAAGCTGGGTTTGGATGTGGAGTTGATGCGAAGAAGACGGACACAACCACCACCACGATCCTTTCTACCTTTGAAAACTCTGATCACCAAAGATCAGTAACCCAGTTGATTAAATCGCTGGTGACAAAGGAGGAGAGGAAAACAGAGATGACAGAATAAGGGTCGGTGGTCATTTGGAGAGGACGACGGAGAGGACAGATGCCGAAAATAGATCAAAGCAGGGGCGGATCTACTAGGGGGAGGTGGCCAATGCCACCCCTTTTTTTTAATTTTTTTTTTGTTTTTACCGGTGTTTTTAAAACACCGGGAAAGGTTTTAAAACGCCGGGAAAAGTTGAAAACGCCGGGAAAAAGGTTAAAAACGTCGGGAAAAGATTGAAAACGCCGAGAAAAAATCAATTTTGTTTTAGTGACACCCCCGATTTTAGATGATGACACCCCCGATTTTTTTTCTTGGATCCGCCACTGGATCAAAGAGAGTCAAAAATCATAAACTCAGAAATGACCACCAAAGATTAAAAACCAAAAGCTCATTTGGAAGGCATATGGTTTAAAGTAATGAACTCAGATATTGTGGCCATCGTCGAAGACTAGGATGAGTTTGAGGCCACCGTCCTTGACAATGACATTTACAGAAGAGCAGTTGGCGTCGAGGTTTTTCTTGTTCGCTCTTTTACAGCGGAGACTGGCTATTGGATTAATTTTCTGGTGACGATTCAGTTCACACGGACTCGCTGATGATTTTTTGGAATCTTTGGTTGACGCAATCTTTCTCCCTTGCATGCGTTGTTAATTTTGTTAAACACAGAAGTTGGCTAAAAAATTAATTTTATTATTTTTTTCGAAAAAATATTTTCTATTAATGATTTTTTGTTACTTTTGTCGATATTTTCGTTATTTTAGACTTCTTCTCACATGGCTCATCATTCTCCATTGCCTCTCGAGTGAATGTGTTTCCCTATGTATTTCTCACACGACTCGAGTGAATCATGTATTTCCCCAAGAATGTGCATGCTCGAGTGAATCTTCACTCTCTTGTGTAACTTATATGTTCTCTCATGTTTGAAGAACACAACATATGTAACTCACGACCAGATCTCAACCATATTCTAGTGAATAGGATAAGTATATTAGATCTCAAGCATTTGCAATTGAAGAGGATAAGTAGATCAGATCTCAGTCGTCCCTTATGTTGATCCAAGAGTTATGAATGTCTTAGATATAAAATACTCAAGTTTATTATATAGATGTTCAAACACAATGTCAAATTAATTATGTTAAACATAGAAGTTGACTACAAAAATTAATTTTGTTATTTGTTTTTGTAAAAAATGATTTTTTAATGATTTTTTTGTTACTTTAGACTTTTTCTCACATGGCTCGTCATTCTTCATTGCCTCTTGAGTGAATGTATTTCCCCGTGTATTTCTCACACGGCTCGAGAGACCCATGTATTTTCCCAGAAATGCAAATGCTCGAGTAAATCTTCACTCCCCTGTGTAACTCATATATTCTCCTATGTTTTAAACATTATGTGTAACTCATGATTAGATCTCAGTCATAGATTAGTGAAGAGGATAAGTATATTAGATCTCAGTCATATGCAATTGAAAATGATAAGTAGATAAGATCTCACTCGTTCCTCTTGTTGATCTAAGGGTTGTGAATGTCTTGGACATAAACCACTCAAATTTATTATATAGATGTTCAAACACAATGTTAAATTAATAATGTCGAATTAATTTATGTTAAACATAGAAGTTGACTAAAAATTCATTCTGTTAATTTGTTTTATAAAAAATATTTTTTTGTTAATAGTTGTTTTTGTTACTTTAGTTGTTTTACTTTAGACTTTTTTTCACATGGATCATCATTCTCCATTGCCTCTCGAGTGAATGTGTTTCCACATGTATTTTTCACACGGCTCGAGGAATGTGTATGCTCGAGTGAATCTTCACTCTCTTATGTAACATATATGTTCTCCTATGTTTGAAGAACAAAACATGTGTAACTCATGATCAAATCTCAATCATAGATTAGTGAAGATGATAAGTAGATTAGATGTCATGTGTATGCAACTGAAAATGATAAGTAGATCAGATCTCACTCGTTCCTCTTATTAATCTAAGGGTTGTGATTGTCTTGGACATAAACCACTGTGCGGGACTCCGAGGAGAAGATAAGAAAGATAAGAGTTTGAACCTTCAGATGAAACTAATCATGACCATTGGAGAAACATATGATGTGGCAAGTGTGGAGACCCACACTTTCTTGTTTTGTAATATAAATAGATTGCCATTAGAAGTTGTACTTATTTACGAAAATGTCATAAAGTGTTCTTTGATATGAATGATCCGTTACTTTAATCTGACGGTCACGAATGTCTTGGACATAAACCGCTGTGATTTATTATATAGACAATGAAGTGATTTTTATCTCGTCTCAGTTTTCTCCTCCTAGTAGGCCTATAAAATAACAATCTAGAGACACAAGGGGGTGTCGTCCGAACCGCCTCCGATAATGAAGTTAGGAGTTATGGTAGAAGAATGAATACTCAAAACAATTGGAATGGGAAATCTCATACCTTTCTCCTTTGTTCTCCTACCAATTTTATGTGTAGCCTACTTACCTTTTTGGGACTGGCGGATTGCGATCCAATTAAATAGGAAACGTGGGGATTCTACCATATATAGAAGATTTCATATCCATCGTTTCCTCATTTGTTGCCTAATTAAAGTCATACGGTGTCAATTGCACCTCATTTCGAGGGGACACGGTCTATGCCCATTATAGCGAAGGGAATCATAGCTTTCCCTTATGATCTATCCCAAAGGACAAGCCACTGTAGAAGTATACATAGATTGATCCGTTGAGCCTTGTAGCTTTCTTCGCAGAGCTGAGTTGACCTGGTCATGACCAGGCCTTGTCGAGTTGTTTTCTCGGGCTTGTGTCTGAGCTGGCCTGATGTGGTTAGTTCCCTTATCAACGAATCCTCTATTTCTGAGCTCATACTCGGGTCGTGATCAAGGGAATACATGATGTCCTCAGAATGACGGATATTCTCTCTAATCGATTGTGCGCATTAAATGCACCTGTTGGGTTACCCATTATACGGGATGGTCAAGATCATGGGAAGAGAAGAAGAACTCCTCTATTTGTGCATAGTTAGGCTTTCCGTCTCTTGAGAGTGAGCATCCAAAAATTTAAATTTTATATAGTTAAAATTTAGTTTTGGTTTGATCCTCTTTTTCCTTTTCAGGTCGGGATGATGTGAATATTTCTGAGAAGAGGCGAAAAGAGATCTCAAGTGCCCGTGATCACGATGTTCATAAGTTTTCTCTTCTAGTTACATCAGAATCTCTTGCTAATGACCTGCTCGGCCCTGAAGTTAGAAGTAAGGCTTTGGACCTAAAGAGAGGTGTGAGTATATTGCTTTCTAGTGCAATTAATCTTTTGATCCTGATTTTGTTTTTTGAATGGTGTTGATACATATCAGCTGAAAAGATGTCAAAGTCGCAAAAAGAAACTCTCATACTACCGAAGTGCCAACTTGCCTCAAGCAAAGTAAAGAGGTAGAAAGATGACGAAGATATTGCGGCTTTTATGAGCGTCTAGATCCCTGAGTAGAGCAAGAAGGGGGTGATGATCAAGGATGTGGTACCCCCAAAGCAGAAAGTACCCCTAAGATAAAGTAGTCGAAAAAGGTTAGTTGAGGTGCCAAAGAAGCCTAGGATTGCTCATTATGAGCCCCTCTAACAAATCGATCTGAGGGGGAGACTCCTTTAAATAAGCGTGATGATGGCTCATCAGTATTGATGGACCAAGACATCATTATTGTGCATATATGCCATCTAAACAAACCATTTGATGTGCGAGTCTTATCGAAGACTGATCCAGCAGACATCTACCGAGGAGGCCTCTTTGTCCTCATAAAGGTACTTGTCTGGTCTGACACCCTCCCTCATATTTTTCTTTGCCTACCACTTTCCTAACATAGGTTTATTCTTTAGTCTACTATAAAATGGAATTTTTGGGTAAGCATGTGACCTTCCTAACAAATAAGAAGTCAGAAATGGCAGCTCAAATCAAATCTCTATCAGCCAATAACATACTATTTACAAAGGACCTGGCTTCCACCCAGCGGGCCAAGGAGACAATTGAGAAGGGTTTTGATGAAGTGTTGAAGGACCACAATGAGGTAGTAATGGATCAAAATGATGTCATGGATGAGCTGGACAAGGATAAATCTTTTTTGGAGGATAAGGATAAATTAGCTAAGGTTCAATTAAAAATAAAGGAAGACAGGGTGGCCATCCTCAATCCATAGAAAGCTAAACTGAACAAACATTCTCGGGAAGCTATAATTGCTGAATTCCACAAATTGGAGGAGTTTGTTCAGGAGATGGAGGATTTGTAGCTTGTAGTTGCTACCACAATGGTAAAGTTTGATCAATATAGCAGATGATTGAATGCTATGCCACTTTGAGATTTAAAGCATTCAGGGCCACTTACTCAGCTCATTATCCTAACATTAATTTTTCCATCTTCAGGCTCAGCATAGATAGCTCTTCATTGGCCGAGGAGGATGATACCAGTATTTCTACTGAGAGTGGAACTATCGAGACCCCCGATGAGGTGGACCTTATTGAGGTAGATCCTTATGATCCTACTGCTGGCTCTACAGATGCAAATAAAGATGACATTTCTTTTGTCCATTCTTCTGTTGATGTCAGACTAGTTGCTGTCATAGACCAGACTCAGCTTGGCACCATTGTGGCTGACCCTAGTGTCTCAAATATCGAGTGATTGAGAGGAGTTTTCTTTCTCTTTTTATCTGACCAAGCCATATCCCTAATAACTTTGCCGTATATATTTTCAAGGAGAAAGGTTGAGTTTTTATTTGACCAAGCCATGTCTCTAATAACTGTAGGTATTAGGTACCGGTACCCGCTGCAGTCCGAGATGATTCTGGTGTAATAGGGATCGGTCCCCGTAGGTATGGGGTACCGGTACCTGCTGGGGAAAATAGATCCCCTGCTTGCTGCTGGTTCATGTTCACCCAACACCTTCCGAACGCTTCTTTGGACTTGCAAAATGCACCCTGCATGACTTGGTTGGCTTCATTAGTTTTGGGCAGATTCATAACAATGCTCGAAGCATCCGCCCGAGCTACAGAGATAGCCAAAAAAACTTCAAACTGTAAACTACAACACTACACCTGAAATCGATACAAATAACTATGTGTGTGTGCGGTATAAAGGAGTGTAAATGAGCCGCACTAACTACAAAATACGGATCCCAACGGTGAGTAGTCCAAATCCTATTTGTTTGGATCTTGCATTTTCTTGAAAAGAAGGAAATTGAGAACTAGTCTTTCCTAATTTAACTTTTCAAAATCTTTTTCTTTAATTTTATTTATCTGTTTATTTAAGCATTATTAGAAAACAACCAGATTCATCTAACTTGAGACCCACCCACCCATCCATGCACCCATATACAAAATGCTCTCATAGATACCATTATTCACCTTACCAAGCATGGATCATTGCACAGTGCCCACGAACAATAGCGTTCCTATGCCTACAAGGTTTCTGGCACAAAATCCACAAAGACGAGTCTTTGTGGATGAAAATTCGACTCACTCACTCCATACAAACTGGGAGAACAGAGGGACCCCATAGACCAAGGGGGATAGCTCTCACTAGTTTAGTAAGGGTACTTTTGGGGCCATATAAATGTACTCTTTGCAAGAGGGCAAAGGGCTAATAGTATCAAGTCATAAATACCATACACATTTGAGCAATGTGGGTCAGATTCACATGAAGGGTTGTACACTGCCAAAGACCATTTATATAATGGACATATGAAAATGCGAACTACTTGCCATGAAACACATGCCTTATTCACTAGAGAGGGGGTCATGTCCACATGCCTTTGGAATGTTACAAAACATTAGGTTCGGCCTAATTGACAATGGGTAGGAGACAATGCTGTAAAGCTACTTCACCAACCAATATTATTTTGAAAGGATGTTTCAAATCTTAGATAAGTCCTTGGCAGCATCCATGTAAAGACAATGCTTAACTAATAAATTCCTAGATTTTTCTTTATTTTATTATATTGTAAAATCAAGATTGGGATAGCTAGTATTAATCCACTACAGAATTGGAGCTGAAAACTTATTGGAGAAAATTCTGATAGTCAATTGTGTTGTTATACGTTCACATTTCTGTTATTTTACATTTGAGGTATATGTGTCATGTCAAATTGGGATAAATGTTTTTCTTCTTTTTTATGTTTGATAACACGATTTATGATGGTATCAACATCCCCAAGTTGAAGTTGATACCAATTATCAACATCTCTTATGAATATCAATGTTGATATTTTCATGAGGGTGTTGGTGGTTAAGAAGCCCATGTTATAAAAAAAGAGGTGTTATTAACATAAGTATTGATAACACCCCTTGTGGTGACACTACTCTATTGATAATACTCATAGTTTATGAATAGTGAGTTGTTAATATCAAACATGAGGTATTAATTCAAAAAATAATAATTTTGAAATAATTTCTATATTTTCTTATATTTTAAGATTGATTTCTTTTTCCTTTTTTTGTTGTTGCTTTTATTAACATCTCTTGTGGTATTATTAATACTCAACATATAAATATTAATAACGACACATGTGGTGTTATCAACATCCCCTATTGACATCAATGTTGATTTTTTTTTTTTGAAAAGCATGATTATATTAAGAACACAAAAAACGCCATTTACGAATAGTAAATGGGGCATAGAAATACAAGAAGGATAAGAAAAGAAAACAAAAAAACAGGAACAGCCTAAAACTAGAGCAAAGCTAATGTCTTGAATAAGTCAGCCCTGTTGTAAGAGACTTGGTCGAGGATTGCTAGGTTAGGCTCATTCCTATTGTAGGCCCAAAACAAAACGTTTCTGTGAATGGAGTCCAGTGTTTTGTCCGGCGTAGATGGGCCGTTGTGTTAGGTGTTATCACATCTACTATTGTTAATAAGAGTTGAATATGTGTTGGGTGTCAGATTTGAACCAACAAATAAAAGAAGAAAAAATAAAAGGAACCATGTTTATTATTTTGACAATGTGATTTTGATAACATAATCTTTTTAAGAACACCTTTCCTTATGAAAATTATTGAGCACTATTGGAGCACTCGCCCTCACATGCAGGAGCGGAGCTAGGAATTAATGTTAGGGGTGGCACAATTAGAATGTGGTGTCATCCCTACCAAAAAATATCTAATTAAGTGTATTTTTTGATTTTTTTTTAATTTTTACCTTAAAAAATTTTTTTGAGATTTTTTTTCAAAATGGAGGTGGCACCTGACACCTCTCCCCCCCTCTAAAGCTCCGCCCTGCTCACGTGCCCCAATCCTCCACCACCAAATATTTATGAGAGTCTAATGTAAAAAAAGTTGCCATGTAATTCCTGAAAAGATTTAATGAACACAAATCAAAGAACAATCGTTGTTGTTGATCTTTTAAGTAGTTATGAAAACTCCAATTATAATTTTCTTTATGAAAACTTTTGACATAATTTTATTATTTGGGGGCAGAGTTTTTTTTTATTTACCTAGTACAATTTTTAAATATGGACATAACTCTCTTTTGGAATTCATTCAACCATATTTTGATGGATTACTTCATATTTCTTGTGAGCAGGGTGTGTTTATATTTCCTTATGGATTCAATAATTCATAAGTTAGGACGAGGTGTAGCAAATCTACATCTGTTAGAATGATATTGTAAGGATTTCGCATCTATAATACATAGTAATGGAAAAGTCACTTTTTGATATCACCCAAAGACCACCTGGCAGTGGTTCCACCCTTATAGCAAATTCTTGTCTGCATGGTATCTGATCTTACTCCCGCACCGGACACAATTGCTTATGACCGTATCTCGTGGTCATATCATGGTTGTGCCAACAAGTCATAAAAAACATTACCGTTGTTGACCATAAGATTTTGATGATGTGTTTTAAATGGTTTTATTCCAAAAATTTAGTTTATGTTGAAATGATTTCAATTCTTTGATTTATGCTTAAAAGATTGAAAATATATTTACTTAAGGAAATTTGTTTTAAAGCTTAAAAATGTTTATATCTTTGTGTTTCTATCAAATGATTTTATAAAGGCTAAGGAAATATGCTAACAAAGTTTAAATATCTTTTAAATACTTTCCTTAGATCTCTTATATGTTAAATTGACTTAGTTTGATTTTCGGACATGCTAGATGTTTTAAAATATACTTAGAAAATATTTATGCTTACAAAGTTTTTTATTCTTATATTTTTCTAAGTAATGTTCTTCACAAAAGTTGTAGAAAATTAAATTACCAAGTCAAGGGACCAAGCCTTAGCACATTCTGAGTTGCACAGAATCCTACATGCCAACTGATACCCCAACCGGTACACCGGCTGGCATACCGGTTCCTATAATGGCGTTTGCAATTTTCTAGTAGTAGGGTTGGGTTGACCATTCTTAACATTTTCTAAGCTACCGACATACCGCCCGGTATACCGGCCGGCATACCGGTTTGAGTAAAATTCATCTAGTGGGTTTTATCCTTCATTGAAACACTTTTTTAAGCCTAACTGACATACCGGTTGCATATCGGCCTGTGTAAAATACACAGAAAATAGATTTTAAGTTGCAAATATTTACCACAATGCCACCCAACGGCTATAAACAGTTAGTTTCTTATTTGTGGCTATATAAACATGTGTTGGGGTCCTTAATACCCCAAGAGAATGCCCCTACAAGTTTCATATTGATATTTCTCTAATATCTCTCTCAAATCTCTCTTTATATCTCTCTCCTTTGTATTTCCACTTTGTAAAGTTTATTTTGGAAAGGATTAGGCTTTTATTGTAATACTTTTAAGAGAGAGTGAGTGCTCTATAATTGTAAGGGAAGTCTAGGCTTCCCATCTCTTTTTTCTACACTTCAAAGAGTAGTCAAGTTCAAAGTTGGAGCTTGCACAAGCTTGATAGCACTTTGAAGCCTATCAAGGCTCGAGTCACCCGGAACACTCAAGATTGGAGAGCACCCAGAAGCTTCTCAAGGCAACGGTTCGTGGACACCTGCAAGATTCACAAGGTTGGAGCACACCCGGTTAAGTAGCTCAAGGCAAAATTGTAAGGTTTGGTTACTACCACTAAGGTAATCTTATTTTAGTGGAACCCTTATAATTTTAAGGGAGTGGATGTATATTAGGCTGTGGACAAGTCTAAGAGAACCACTATACTTCTTGTGTTCATTTCCCTTACTTTTTGCCTTGCACTTTTACTTATTGCCTTGTAATTTCTTTTCTTGCCTTGCCTTGAGATTGTTTTGGTTTGCCCTTTTGGTTTTACTTGGAAAGAATTTTTAAATTGGGCATAGTTTTGATCCCCCACTCTTGGTTGCAGTATTTGTGCATATTTGCATTGTTGCCTACCCCTTTTTGGGCCAACAATTGGTATTAGAGCCTGTGCTCATCTTGATCATTCTAATTTTTTTATCTTCTCGACTTCACCGTCTTGAGCAAAAGATCTAAATGGTAACATCTCATATCCTAGAGGGTCAATCTACTTCTAAACCACCGTTGTTTGAAGGAATAAACTTTTTATATTGGAAAATCATATGCGTATTTATTTACAATCTATTGACTATGATTTATGGATGACCATTGTTGATGGTCCTCATGTTCCTAAAACCCCTTATTCTCAATGGCTCGAAAATGATAAAAGAAAAGTAGAACAAAATTGTCGAGCCATAAATATTTTGTATTGTGTCTTAGATCCCAATGCGTTTAATCGTATTTCATCTTGTGACTCCGCTAAGGAGAATTGGGATCGACTTGTAGTAACCCATGAGGGAACCTCACAAGTCAAAGAGGCCAAAATGGATATTCTAGTTCATGAATATAAACTTTTTTATGTATGCTCGTGAACCTATTTCTGCTTTATTTTCTAGATTTCCACCCACGTGTCATGACTAAATATCACCACAACTGCTCAATGAGAATTTTCAATAAAGATTTAAATCCTCTAATGATTATCATAAAACACAGTGGAAGACTGAAATAATTAAGTCACAATGGGATAAAATAAAACTCCATACTTCAAAACCTCAACAACACCTCACAAACACGGGGTCCAAAAGTAATATCAAAGAGCAACATCTCAAAAGTCTAAATCATCTATCACAAGGTATTGAGTCTCATCTAAGACAAAAGCCTTTTACTAAGACACAACAGCCACCAATGACATCTTCTAGCAATGACTTGGCTTGTAGTGAACCTGTTAAGCCTCCAAATCTGGATATACAATGCCACAACAAAAAAGAGAAACAAAGCATATCCAGTAGTGTCAAATACAATCAATATGAGAAATATAACGCAAGAGATTATATGAAAATGTAACATAATAACGTAGGGGTGTGAATTATCCCTCAATAAGGCCACAAGCCAAACAATATCTGAATCAGGTGCAACAAGTGATAGCATATAAACTCATGTCTTTTTACTTCACTTTCTTCCTTAACACATTAAGGTTAATTTATTAATTAAAGATTGCATGGTATAAATATTAGCCACATCGATGGTTAGATCCCAACGTTACACCGGGACGAACCTCGTTAGACCCACGGGAAAAACCCTTATCATCAAGCACATCTACTTGTTAGGGCGAATCAACCAAGCCCTAGATACCCCTATAATTGGCATTTTCGGCTTAGCAAAATCATGCGAGGGTATTGTTCACCATTGATGTCACTTTAGGCATGTTTTCTTCACATTTAATATTTCAAGGCATGTCAATTACTTCCACAAAATTAATGGTTCAACAATATTAAAGCCACATGCTTGCACACCATTATGAACTAACATAGAGAATTACAATTCATCACACGTGTTTCACATACCAACGTAAGGCAAATAAGGCATCTAATCATGACTTGTGATAGGTGCTTAAAAGCACCTATTTATACACTTTAACGTGAGGATTGTTAGTCTCGAGTCGTTGTTATTTAATTAGTTTTGTAGTTGTTTTTGCGTTTCAGGTTAAATAAACCATAGGAGTGCTTAAATTGATCCAAAAGACCCTTTGACATGTCGATGGCAGCCTTGGAGAGTGAGGATGGACATTAGAAAGGATGGTAGCAACATTGCAAGAAGAAAAACGAGATTCAGCATACTCCCGTCCGGACGGGGAAAGAATAAGTTCCGGACGAGATATCAGAGACTTCACCAACATGCTCCAGCACTCGTGGTCCGTACGGGATAAGGCTTGGTCCGGACGAGAATTGACCGCCGTCCGGACGGGGATTTTCCAGGATCCGGACGAGCCATCAGAGACTTCGGGGTTTGCTGAGTTTTGTGTGGTCCGGACGGGGCAGCATCTGGTCCGGACGGGGCGGCTCGGGAAATACATTTTTGTAATTATTTTTTATCCTAATTAATCCTAGACTATAAAGACTAAGTAGGGATTAAAGAGAGTTATCTTGATACTT
>NMUG010003415.1:0-14825 GCA_002855965.1 Monotropa hypopitys
GCCTATGGAGCTTCGCCACACAATCAGTATTGAGTCCCTCCTACAGCTGAGCATAGAAAAGCAATCCATTGAAGAAAGCATGACTCTAAATCTTGGAGCAAGCTGGATGGATCCTATTATTGCATTCATCAAACATGGAACATTGCCAAAAGATAAAAAGGAATCCCACAAGTTGCGACTCAAGTCAACAAGATTCTGGCTTTCTCCAAGCCAAGAATTATACAGGAAGTCTTTCACAGGACCATACCTCAGGTGTGTGCATCCAGTCTTGATTCAAAAATTCCTCTATGAAATCCATGAACGAGTGTGCGGCAGGCATGTTGGAGGCTGCTCACTAGCACATAGAGCAGTCTCTCAAGGGTATTGGTGGCCCTATATGCAAGAAGATATGCAGTTGTATGTCCGGAATTGCGACAAGTGTCAAAGGTTCTCTCCTATCATTCATGTGCCTGGTGTTGATTTGGCACCATTAACTAATCCATGGTCATTTGCACAATGGGGGCTAGATATTGTGGGATCAATGCCAACAGCAAAGCACATTAAGAAGTATTTGTTAGTAGGAACAGATTATTTCACGAAGTGGATAGAAACTGAACCTTTCCATGCAATGGGGCAATGATGATTGATAGAAAGAATGATGATTGATAGAATGCAAGAAGAAAAATTAAGAAAGAAGAATTAGGGGCTATTTTACTGTCCCATAACTAAGGTGAGAGCAAGCCTAAGTTACAACAGAATTGTCTTCCCGAAACTTGCAAAGGATGAGAAATCCAGCAAGTATTCAAAACAGAAAGAAAGTGGCTACTTTACTGTTCCATAACTAAGGTGAGAGCAAGCCTAAGTTAGAACAGAATTGTCTTTCCGAAACTTGTAAAGGATGAAAAATCCAGCAAGTGCTCAAAACAGAAAGAAATTGGCTATTTTCCTGATCAAATACCCTAAGGTGAGAGCAAGCCTAGGGTAAACGACAGGATTATCTTCCCGAGCAAAAAGCACAAGGATGAGAAGTCCAGTATTTTGCTCAAAACAGAAAGATTAAGGGGATATTTTTCTGATCAAATACCCTAAGGTGAGAGCAAGCCTAGGGTAAATGACATAATTATCTTTCCGAGTATTTGCAAAGGGTGAGAAGTCCAGCATTTACTCACAACAGAAAGAAAGATTACAAGAAAAAAAGTTGCAAATAAAAATTGCAAGAAAGAAAGCTGCAAAGAAAGATTGCAAGAAAGAAAGTTGTAAAGATTGCAAGAAAGATGAGAATGCAAGTTAAGGATTCCAAAATCATTGAGGTATGATTTTATCCTTAGTAGTATAATGAATAAATTATTCAAGTGTCTATTAGAAGTCTGAATGATTTATTTATAGTTAGTCTGGATAAGTTAAAATCGTTTAAGTTTCTTTTACAAGTTAGTTTCAAAAAATTAATTCTTTTTAAAATTTTCTTAAGGAACTTAAGATGAACAAAAAAATGGACAAATAAAAAGTTCATAACAGAAAAGCGCATAAAGTTCAGAACGGAAAAGCGCATCACAAGAGTTCAAAAGTCAGAAATAACAAAAGAAAAGAAAAGCCCTAAGCATTAGGGCGACATCAGAAGAGACAACATTAGCAGGCAAAACAAGTACAGCAGAATCAGGAAGAACATCTTCAATAGTTGGAGCAGTTGGTTCTTCATTTGATGGAAGAATTGCAGAAGGATTTTCAGCAGTAGGAGCCTGGGCAGCAACAGAAAATTCAGCAACAACAACAGCAGTAGAAGTCTCAGCATCATCAGATGGGGGCTGTGCAGGAATAACCCCAGGCACAAGAAGTGGAATATCTTGAAACATCGGGGAATCCTGTGGAGTCCCCAAATGTATCAAGGTTGCATGCCAGCCATCTCCGAATAAAGTATTGGTAAATTTTGGAAGTTGGCCAATAAATACTTTCTTGGAGAGTTCAAAACCTTCATCTTTGCTTGCTTCCCGAGCAACATTGGCGAGTTCAAGATCTTTCTTGAGTTTTTCGTTCTCAGCTAATGCCGAATCCAAATTCTCCTTGAAAATTAAAGAATGTTCTTGAAATTCAAGGGATTGTTTTCTTTCTTCGTCAAGGAGATCTTGATATTTCTTCACTTCAGCTGCGACAGATGCTCGGACATTCTTGGCATCCTTCTTTGCTGCTTCAACATTTATTTGAGAGGTGGCTAATTTGCCCTCAATAAAAGCCACCTTTTCTGGAACTTTTTGCTGTTTACCAGGGCAGAATCCAAACTCCTCTGCAACTCAGAATTGTTAGCCTCAATTTATATACCCTTTTGTGCACAGGTATATAACTTTTGGCTAGCCTGCCAAAAATAAAAGTTTTTGTTTGTTAAACAAAATAATAGAAATTAGAAAGAAAATTTATTAGAAAAAATATTTACCTTGAATATATTAGAAAGAGCAGAGGAAAGAAGACTGCCAAATGAAGAATTAGCTTCAGTCTCCATGTCTTTGGGGAGGAGGAATGCTTGGACTAAGGATAAAGACACTTTGGGGTTCATCACCGGATCATCCGCAGTGACTGCTCGACCATCGAGTTCCAAAGCAGACAACCACTGTTTTTTCGCAATTCCTTTTCCCTTATCGAATCTGGGCTTTTTTGGAGGAGGGAAAAGGGATTCAGTTGAGGGAACAGGAACATTGCGTTTTGATCGGCGATTAGCAAGATGTTCTTGGTCAAAGGGGATGGATGTTGCAGGTAAAACAAATAAAATAGCAGCATGGGTGGAGGCTATGGAAGAAGGAATCGTTGGAGGTGGAGCAATGAGAGATGGGTTTGTTGGTGGAAGAATATGAATTTCAGTAGTAGAAGGTTGAGAGGAGGCTTTTCTTAAAGTTTTCTTATAAGCCATGTTTACAACGTCAAAATCTCTTCGATTCATTTCTCTGTCCTTGGGACTGTATCCAGGAGATGAAGAAGAAAAATCTCTATTTTCTCCTACAATTTCTATGGAAGGGGAAGCAGAGGATTGGTTTGGGTCATCTACAAAAAAAATTCAAAAGAATCTAATTTTTGTGGTTCTGCTTGGGGAGAATAGGTTGCTTGGTCAATTTCTATGAAAATTGGGTCAAGATTGGGATCACCCCGAGAAGGGCTAACCCGGGAAAAAGAAGGAGAAAGAAATAGAAGCGGGAATTGGAATGGCACTAGGGCCTGTCTGGGCAACCGTCACTCTTGGAAGCCTATAGCCTCTATACCAGGGGTCGTACCCAAGGAGTTTATTACAGGCCCTAGGTTTGTAAGCTAGGGCAATGTCGATGTCTTTTTTTGTCCCAAAGTGATTTTTTTTGCCAGGGGGATTGATTTCGTCACCTGAAAGAGAGGAAGAAAGAAATTAAGTAATGAAAAAACATATAAAATAAAGAGCAGGCAGTAAGAAAAAAAATACTAACGAGGGTCTCCCATCTTGTGAGGAAGTCTGATGACAAGGTCATCATCGGCGGGATATTCCCAGTTGCCGGTAACCTTCAAAAAGTCTTCCTCTGCTCCCTTAGAAGAATCATGGAGCATTTCTATGAGAGGAGTCCTTTTCGGTCGATGTTTAATATAGTAAGTAAAATCCTTAGTATGACAAAGAATAAAGTGGTGCATGATGTCATTGTAGTCCAAGTCTATGTCGAGACAATGATTGAGCTCAGCAACACTCATTATCATACGGGCGACATTGGGAGTGATTTGTATTGGAAGGAGCCTCCAACGACTGAGGACTCTCTGGAATAGACGGTGAAGGGGGAATCTAACCCCGCCTTCAATAATTTGAATCAAAGGAATGAACAGAATATCCATATTTCGGTTGTCCATCCATAAAGTGTGATCTAATGGGGGAAGTTCAACAGCGATGTCGTCAGGAATTCCGTACAATTAACGGAATTCCTCGAGCTTTTCTGGGGTGTCTACCCAACTACGGAAATAACCCATTGAGGTTGGTAAAATGAGAAAGAAGGGAAACCCTAAAAGAACATACAGAGTCGAAAGAGAAGAAGGCAATTTGAAGAACGAATGAAGGCAAAGAGTTTGAAATTAAAAGATTGAGAAGATAGAAATTAATACGAAAATGGGAGTAAAGGTATCAATTTATAAAAAATCGATAGCGTTTTGAATTTCAGAAATAAAATTTTAAGTAAAACGAGGCAAATTGAGGTGGTTGCATTTAATGCACATTAAATGCGCCTGGCATGGTAGTCTTAATAGACGTGCCAATTATGCCTGCCGTTTTCCTTAAATGCTTTTTTTAGATTTGAAAGGGAATTTTAAAAAGAAAGAAAATTGCATGTATGTTAGTACACCCAAATAGCATGTGCATGAAGAACAATAATCAGCTCTTCCCAAATTTTGTACTCGGCAAAGTTCTGGACAAAGCTCTGGACAAAGCTGGGGGCTTTTGTGGTGGGTAAAAATAATTATAAGGGCAAGAAAGTAAATTTGAATTTATTAAAAATCCTCATAAGTAATTTCCCGTATAGAAATATTAATTCCCGCACTGAATTAATATTTCCCGTACTGGAAAGTGATTTCCCGAGCTCAAAATGTCCCCGAGCATAAAACAACGGGATGAACAATGTTTTTCGACAACGATACTGCTACAGTATATCCCCCGAACTGAAATTGAGCTCGGGAATGATGTATGGATCACGACAAATTGGTCGAAAGTGATCACCGAGATGTTTTATACATGAATATGGTATTTAATTTAAGAAAGAAAATATGAAAGATTTGATCATGGCGAGAAGTTTAGATCTTATTTAATTATTGGAATGAGAAATTCCATTCATTAAATAGTCTCCAGAAAGAATATTATGCAGGAAAAGACAATGCAAGTGATGAAGAAAACGACAAAGGATGAAGTCAATGGAGATAATAAAGACAGAGTAAAGGCAAATAATTATGTTAGTAGAAGCAATAAAGGCGCATTAACCGTTACAAAAATGTAATAAAGAAGGCACTAAAGAAAAATGAAAAGTCCAATCAGAACCTTACCCTTCCAAATGTGGAAGGTGGGACCCAAAAATCATGAAAAAGACCGTGTGTATAAAAGACAGAAAAATACACATTTAAAGATATGCAAATTCTTGATACTGAATTCTCTCTCAATTTAGTTCTTTTTTGCAAAGTTTTATCTGAAACAGATATTAACTTGATCGTCGGAGAGCCCTCTAGGTCAAAAGACAGGGGGTCCCCATAGTTTTTCCTGTGATTGCAGCATAGCCAAGACTCAAAGAAACCAAGAATAACTTGAAGACTCCAATTGCTGACTTGGCATTTTTGACAATTCAAGGGTGTTTAAGAAAATCCCACCCACACATAGCAAGTTTATTTCCTGCATGTGATCCTCCATTGATGACATTAAAAGTAGGAACTGACAACTTTAAATTCTTGTTTCTAACACAGTTGGCAATGTACTGAAACCCAGAAGATGTGGTTATAAAAGATGCATGGAATTTACTAAACATGCATATAAGCCTAAATGTTGTTACTGCAATTTCAAACCTGAACTAAACATTGAACAATGATGTTTATATTTGCAATAGTAATATGAAGGTGGTAAAGTTATCATTCTTTGTGATGTTTGCATCCACTTTCTACGTGTGCGTTTTAAAATGAAATTGGATGTACTTATATTTATCCGATTGCGCTAATTTTTTTACAGAATCTCTTAAAATATTATTGTAAAATTTATCAATGGCTCGGATTATTTGTACGGCCCCCGAGGTACCGGTCGGTACTGGTCATTTAGGACTAACTTCTAAATAATATTGAATGAAGTACTTACATTTATCCGATTATGCTAGGATGACTTAAAACATCATTTTAAAATTTATCAACTCGGATTATTTGTGTGGAGCCTCGAGGTATGGGTTCATATCCTTCGGAATTTAGATCGGGATGCTTATTCGGGACGACGGTAAAAGAATAATATAACAGCAGATAAAAATAATAGAATAATATTCTCACAAATAACATTACATAAACAAGAAATTCATCAAAATTAATAAAATTAACATATATTTTTTTACATAAAATATTTTTGTAATTTTGTATTTATTTTTAAATTTTTAATTTTTTTACTTTTTGTGTACGTTTAATCTATACACACTTCAAAGTATAAAAAATACTATATTTGTATGAAAATGACAAAATTAACCAACTTTTTAATTTTTATTCTCATGTTTGAGTTGCTTATTGAATCATCATCCTTGGAGAGACCGACGTTTATTATCATGTTATGAACTTGGAGCTTTAAGTTGTTAGTTTGAACTCTATTATACTCCCTCTATCCCAAATTGTTGGTTTCTTTTGGGGAATCCAACTTATTAAGAGGTGTAAAAAGATTGTATTACTTTTCTGTTTTGTCTCTAAGTTCAATCGATATTAACGAGACCGATTTTATGAGGTTATTTCTTATATGAAACTCCAAACACATGTAATATGAATTTTGTTTGATAGATATCAATTAATTCTATTATACAAAATTTTCAGAATTATAAAAATTGTTGTAAGATAAAAGATAATTGACAAACCGATTAAGATGGGAAAAGTACTTTTAAAGGTTAAAATTGAAAACTGACTTTGTTTTGATAAATATTTTTAGAAATAAGACATATTTTGGGACATACTAAAATAAAAAAAATAGACAAACAATTTGGGACGGAGAGAGTATCATATTTTGTTCCTTGGTGAAGTTTAAGTTATGATGCATTTAATGATATATAAAAAATTAATGATTTATACCTATATATAATAGTAGTAGCGCTAAATTCGAAACGGTACTGGTATCAGACCAGTACCGGTATCATACCGTACCGATTGAAAATAGGTACCAAGACAAATACAATATTCAGAACCTTGAGTAGAACCATCAGCTAAAATAATATTATGTTGCATAGGAGAATGGCTGTGAAAGATAGAATTTATACCAGACATGTAAGAACTAGCCCCTGAGTCGATGACCCAGTAGGAAGATGGTGACTGGTTGGCAACAAGTGCCTGATTACCTATATGTGCCATGGTTGCAGCAGGTTGAGAGGAGATACCAGAAAGTGCATTCAGCTTTTGAAGAATCTGATCCAAGGAAGAGGAAGTGTCAGAAACTAAATTATGATGAGACCCTGAAGCAACATGGTCAGAGGCCAATGGATAAGACTGTACACCTTCATCATACACTTGGTGTGCATACTCTGGTTTACCCCACTTGTCCCAACAGTAATCTTCAGTATGTCCCAGAATACCATAGTACTTACATTTTCATTGAGGTGCACAACCACCAACTCGACCACCACCACATCCACCACCACGACCATCACCACGGCCACCACCACGATCTCCACCACTAGACACCAATGCAACAGATTCGTTACTAGGCACAGTAGAACTCTGACCTAGGATGGATCAATTCAGGCGAGACAAGGTATTTGCAACAGTAGGTAATTGATCACCAACAAGAATCTGGACTTTGTATGGATCAAGATCAAAATCCAAACCAGTCAGAATAAGAGCAACATGGAATTCCTCCTTCTGAGACCGAGCTTCTCACAAATCTATAGTAACGAGATGATACTGCAACAGCTCCTCTCACAACGCCTTCTTTTCAGCCAAATTCTCATGAACGGGTTTTCCATTCTGTTTTAAGTTAAACAGCAACTCATACAACTCATAGATATGAGCCACGTTCCTCTTCTGAGAATACGATTCTTCTAAAAAAGTCCAAATCTGCTTAAAGGATTCACACAACTAAACATTCGATGCAATAGATGGATCCATACTATGCCACAACCAAGACATAACGTATGCATCAGCAACCATTCAGTCTTCATACTCGACTAAAGATTCAGCCAGAGGATCCTCAGATAAAAACCACAACTTCTTCTTTGCTCGTATAACAACTTTAATAGACTTGGACCAAGCCAGATAATTAGCACCATTGAGTTTTATAGCAGTAATCGATTTACCAATATCATCATAGGAATGAGAACTTGTAAAAAAATCAGTGCTACCACCACTGCTAACCTCGACATATAAACCAGAACAACCATCAACCATGTTACCACAACCACCAACCACGTCACCGTGGCCGCCACCATGACCTCTACCGTGGACGCCACCACCAATCTCAACAGACACTTTGAGATCAAGATCCATCATAGTCCCAGAATCGATCTACACTGTGAGATTGGAGAAGTCCTAGATCATCACGAACAAAAAATTACCACAAACTACAAACGGGTAAGAACAACGACATACAACCACGAATGAAAACTTACGTCACCAGGACGACGAAGATGAGATGACCCAGAAACCTTGAACTAGCCAGAAACTGTGCCAGCAATTTGTGATTACGATTGCCCAAAAAAAATCGGGGCTACTGCCCCGAACCACGTCGAACTCACCATGGAGTTCAATCCACAAAGTTGCCGGTGGGATTCGCATCACACAATCTACCAAGCTCAGATACCAAATTAAAGATTACGAGAAACGGAAAGAGAGAAGGAAGAGAGAGAAAAGTGAAAGAGCATAATAGCCCTAGGTCTCACATGTTTATATTTATATTAGGAACATAAAACCCTAAATTACATATTAAGCCCATGTAGAATAGGCCCATACATAAACTACCAATAAGCCCACAATACTATAAATCTAACACAAAACAATTTTTTAACAAAAAATTCACACATACAAATAATTATATGTGCATAATATATGACGAGCAAGTTCCCAAAGTATACTAATCCTCCCAAAACTCACAGCCCAATGCTAGGGCACAGTGAGGCACGGATAATTTCCACACAAAGTTAATCTATGGATTTGTTAAGTGGTTGCCCTCAAACTCCAATCCCGGTTCTCGTTGTAGGCACCCTGAGCTTCTACCACTGCATCAAGCAACAGCCCATGCTGTGTGAGAGAAGTAAGGGTAAAGGGATCTTACAAATTCATACTACATCACCCCCCCCCACCCCCCACCCAACAACAACAACCAAAATGCAAGAAAAAAAAGAAGGGCTTCCATGCCCTGGAAAAGGCAATGTTGACTTTAAATCCACGTGTTAGTACCACTAGTTAGTCTGTTGAAGCGACCCTTTTTTGCAAACTTATGGCTTAAACCATGTATCAAAATCAATATATCAAAAGGCGGGAATTTCTATGCGATAAAAATCATTACCTCCACCGTCCCTGATGCAGATAGAGAAGGCTTCTGAAAACTCTCAGCGGCCAGAAAAGTAATTCTGCTTCAAATCTTTCATTACTACTCCCCTCCAATGAGAGAGCAAGTGCATCCATCCGCAGAAACACATTGTGCAATATAAGCAACACAACACGACTAGCCCAAAAGGGTTAACCGAGGGATTCTACCGATTAAATCAGTATTATAGAAGCACAAGGATAAAGACATCTGTCAAGAAACCAGAGCAGGAGTTAGTATGTGTCAGATGAAGTCACTTGAAAGGTTTAAACATGAGCTCTGATAAGTAAATCAGATACAAAAGGAAAACCTCGTGGACCAAATCACATTTCCTTAATCTGTGGGAATCATAAACAGATATAGAAATCCAATCCACCCACTCTCGTAAAATATCCAATGGGAATTACGTGTTCCAAAGAATTGTCCATAGACCAATTCAAACAGTCACCGTGTTTCCTTCATGAACAAGTCTTAAGTTACACGCATTGGACATGTACAAATGCAAGACAACTATAGGTGGCAGGTTGAATGCACAGACTTTCCCTTGGATCATATTAGAAGACTAGTGAATTGCCCGTGCCTGAAGGCACTTAATCCGTAAAATTGGCACATGACACATGTACTCGGTACTACAAAAATTCGTACTTACACATTATATGTTATGCCAAAATGTATCATAAAAGCTGTAAATAATTATGAAATATCAAAATGAAATATCATGATTTATATACTTCAAACTTCACTGTGATTCGACACTCGTTTGGGGCTCCCTGTCGCCTCCGAATAGAGAAACTTTCGGACCATGAATTTTTGAATGCTTATCGTATCAACTTGTACACAACAGTTATTGGCATGGACCATAATCTATTAAGATGTAATAATAAAAAAATAAGTGAGTAGATAATTAAATTCAACTTAAATATTAAAGCAATGAGGGATTTTATTAACCATGTTTCACCTCCACTCACGTATGATAGTAGTGTTGATGATTTTTTGCGGTAATGCTTATAGTTCTAAAAAAATAATTGTAAAATCTATTTGATAAGTTAGAAACATGATATCACATGCATGTAATATGCATTTGCTCCAAAGGCTACTGCTATGATCTGCAAATTCACATGGTATTCCGACAATTAAAGACTAACTTAGGATGATCTACATTTGCTCCCCAGATTTGTTTTCATATAAAAAATTAAAGAACACAAGCAAAGCGAAAAGACTGACAGAAAATAGATTATGGTTGCAGCCAGTCCAATCAATCCTCCCTAAACAAACAAAACCTCAAAATCTAAGACATCGAAACAAAAAGAGAATAATGACCAGAACTACTTCACGATTCCTTCAACCTGCAACACACAAAACCTTCTCATCGAATTTACCTTCCGGTGATTTGCCTATGGCGAGTAAGTGAAATCATGGTCCTAATTTTATCGTAATCTCCGGCTGATGTGAGCTTGCTTCACGATTCCTTCAACCTGCAACACACAACCACCCAAAACCCAAAACCTTCAACCTACAACACACAATCCGCTTCTCGTAGAACGGCAGAAAGAATCACGGAGAGGGAGGCGTCAGACATAGAAAAACCCGGTGGCAGGAATCGCGGAGAGAACGGCGGCAAAAATCGTTTTCTGATCTTCTCTTGCGAGAAATCTGAGAAGACTGAGATTCGGGTTTTGGCTTTTCGGATGGTGATTTTTGAGTTTCGGATTTTTGGATTCGCTTCTTGTAAGTTTTCGGAGGGAAAAAACAATCGCATAAATCTCAACTGAACTCATTTACCGATCTGAGTGATGAAGCAGTGAAGGGAGAGGAGCTCAGAGTAACACCGACCTGGCGAAGAAGGGTAGATATGACGGCCGCATGAGGTGGTTCGATATGGAGGCGACGTTTGTAGAGGAGATGCTCGGTGGCTTCTTCTTCAGGAGTGGCGAAGGAGAGAGAATGGAGAAAGATGGACGGAAGGTGGCGATGGAAGAGGGTGGTTTTGCAGAGACGTTTGCAAGAGAGAGAACGGAGAGAGACATACATTGAATTGCAATGGTGGAGGGTGGAGGGTGGGTTTAGTGATGAGAGAGAGTGCTTTGGTCTATGGTAAAGCATGCGTTTTGATAACAGAGCTTTGGTCACGTCTTCAATGTGCTAATTAGTTTTAAAAAACAAGGCATGGGTGCTTTTTTTGATAACAAAGCATGTGTTTTGATAACAGTGCACTTAAAGCAAGTTCAACACAGTGCACAATTTTTTGTTGGACGGTAAAATATAAGAACTTTCAAATTTTCAAAAAATCCTCTTGTGTTATTATATAGATTACCAAGCATATAAGATACTGTGATGCAGGTTTTCAAACTACTACCTTTCATCATCTCTTAACGCCCTGAGCTGGATCATACTCAAAACATCTACCCTCTACATTTTGGTCACAGCAGACAGATCCTCATTTGTGCACCAGTCATCTATTCCTTTAATGGTCATTTCTGACAATATAAGCTTGGTCTCTTTCAATCTTCCTTCCTTTCTAAGGCCAGATACAAGCGCATTACAGCATCTGATGTCTGGCAGAAAACCATTCTCAAGCATTTCTCGATACAAAACATATGCCTCGCTGAAATCATTAAGATTGCAATGTCCCTTAATCAAAATGCTATAGGTATCGGCTTTAGGAACCAATCCTCTAGCCTTCATTTCATTGACAAGCATCTTTACGTCCTGCGAGTTCCCCTCTTTAAAATGGGCTGTGATTAAGCTATTGTAAGTCATCTTGTTAGGATGAATACCACAATTTACCATCTCCTTGTACAAAACAAAAACCTTTTGAACATCTCCATGCTCTGAGTAACAACGAATAAGTTCATTATATATAAGTTGATCGGGAGTCAAGTTCATTTGTGACATTTCTTGGACCATTTTCTCCATAAAAACCACCCCATCCTTGCTGCACATGCTAATTATTGGATGAAATGTATTTAATGTAGGTCTAATGCCAACCTTCTTCATACTCTCATACAACTCCATTGCCTTCTTGGTGTTCCGTAGGCCAGAATACCCTGATATTAGCGAATTGTAAGTGATAACATCAGGTTTTAAACCTCTGCTTTCAATTTGAAGTGCCAATTCTTCAGCTTCCACTACTCTACCCTTTTTGCATAGTCCGTGAATAAGTGCATTGTATGTAACAACTGTTGACACGATTTCAGAGCTTGACATCTCATCAAAAAACCTGAAAGCATCTTTCATTTTCCCCGCAGTGCAATAACCATCTATGAGCATGTTATATATTTGTGCATTCGGCAAAACCCCTCTACTTATCATATCCCTGAGGGTTATTTCAGCTTCAAGAAGCCTACCGTCTTTGCATAAACAATTTACAAGGGAACCGTAGCTTACAACATTGGGCTTTAACCCATTACTTTCCATTTCCTCCAGAATCTGGAAACAACTCTCAAATTTGCAACTCTTTCCATAACCGTCAACTAGGATGTTGTATGTGTGCAAATCTGGGGAAGCTCCTCTCCCTGCCATCTTTTTAACCCACTCCGAAGCCTCAGCCATATTGCCCAAATCACAAAACTTGCTGATCAGTGTATTGAATGTGATGCAGCTTGGCTTTAACCCATGAATTTCCATTTGCTCTAGGGATGAAAGGGCTTTATCCATTTCACCAGCACGACAATGTCCATTCACAACAGTGTTATATATCACCTCCGTTGGAACACGCCCATTTTCAATCAACTTTCTCAAAATTTCCTCGGCCCTGTCCACTTTCCCTTCCTTGCACAACCCATTCAACAAAATGCTGCAAGTGTAATCATTGATCTGAACACCTTTCTTTACCACTTCCTCATATAAATCCAACGAAGTGTCAACATTACCACACCTTGAATGCCCATCAAAGAGTATACTATAAGTGAATCCATCAGGTACAAACCCATAACTTTCCATCTCTTCCAACACTTTCTTCGCTTCCTCCATTGTCTTTTCCCTGCAGACCCCACTTAGCAACGTATTGAACGTAACAAGATTCGGCTCCACATTCTCAGCTTTCATCCTTTCGCGAACACTAAACGCCTCCTCCAGATTGCCCACCTTACAATACCCATCAATAAGCGTATTATAAGTAACCCTGTTCACCACCACCCTCTTCTTAGTCATTTCATCAAACAGCTTCCGTGCATCCTCAATTTTTTTCTCTTTACACAACCCCCCTATCAGCACATTATACACAAACCCGTTGGGCCTACGGCGTCTTTTCATATCTTTGAACATCTCCATAGCTCTCTCCAAATCTCCCAACTTCACCGCAGACTGCACCGCCTTTCCATAAGTAAATCCATCAAACCGAATTCCACTATCAACAACTTCGGCAAACAAATCGAGGGTCTTTCTATACTGACCCGAATATACCAACGATTCAAGAAAGGCATTCAAAGAAGGCAAATGGACAAACACGCCGTCTCTCCTCATTAAAAGGTACAAGTCCGTGGCTTCATTGGGTAGCTTCGAGTCAGCACAGACTGATAGAAGCATGTTGGAGAAAGTGGTTGTCAAGGAAGGGTAAGAGATAGAGAAGAGTAAGAATAGGTCTGAAGGGGAAGAGAAGGGAGATTCGGGGGAGAGAACAAAATATTTGAGCACCCGTTGTGCGGTCTCTGTGCGATTTTGTTGTAGTAGTACTCGAAGCTTTCGGACTTGATCGTGGCGGTCTTGTTCGTGAAGATCGGTGGGCTTGGTGGTGGAAGTGGTTTGTGGCGGGTCTGGAGTGGGTTCAACATGGTCGGAGCAGAGGAATTTGCAGAAGGGGATAGAGAGGGAGTTTTTGACCTTGTTGCTTGTAATGGCGGGGAGTTTTTTGGGAAGATGGAGACGGTGCGCCATTTTTCTGCTCAGTGCGGTTCAGATTCGGACTGGCTTTAGGTTTTTATAGATGACTAGCAGTTGTGAACCCACCTATGTGGTTGGGCAAGTAAAGCAACTAAGTACAATTATTAAGCGTATTTTGGAAAAAGAAAAGTCTTCACTACTTCATTTTCATTCCTTTATTTATAGAATATATATTTGGCTATGAGATAGGGGTAGTTCTATCTACAACCACTTAAATACTAAATACAGCCCACGTTTTTTGCTTCGGATTTTAGTTTCCGAAAAGAATAGGGTATTTCGGATTTTAGTTTCCGAAATGTTCAAAATATTTCGGAAATTAGTTTCCGAACAATTCAAAAAAAATGAAAAAATCACTTCGGAAATTAGTTTCCGAAAGCACAAAAAATTTATGGACTGTATTTAACATTTGTGTGGTTGTAGATAGAACTACCCATGAGATAGACCAGGAGAGGCTTTGATAAGTAGAGAATACTCAGCTATAGCAACCTCAATGACTTCAATTACATATTATACATGTTTAAAATCTAACTATATGTATTAGTCATGTTTGAAATCTACAAATATGCATTGTTCATATTCAAAATATAGAAATTCATATTCCAAACACATAAATTCATGTTCGAAATCTGAAAATATATATTACTCATATTTAAAATTTAGAAATATATTTTACTCATGTTCGATATACAAACTCATGTTAGAAATACATAAATCTCATGTTCGAAATCTGAAAATATGTATTACT
>NMUG010003416.1:0-14825 GCA_002855965.1 Monotropa hypopitys
TTAGGCAGGGCAGTTCCAGCTGCAGCTTGCACTTTTCTTCTCAGCCTCAGCTGAGCCTTGTTCAGTACTTGTCGTTGGTAGTTCTTTTACTCTTGTACTGTAGTTTCAGTTTCTGTTCAGTTGTAGTCGGTTTCGGCATTGTACCCTGCTTCCGCTTTACACTTCATAATGTATCATGTATGTAATGAGAATTCAACTGAATAGATTTGAATGACAAGTAATGATCTCCCCTGCATTTATTTAAATTGTTTTAAAAAAAAAATGGTTTGAAAATCCGGGGCGTGACAGGAACCGGTTGCGGCAAGAGGGGGAACCGGTTATGGAACCCTGGCAATGGGAATCAGTTGCGCATCACAGTGGAACTGGTTACAGGTTTCTCTGGTACGCACTTGGGAACCAATTTCAGACACCCCCAAAACTAGTTTCGAGTGCTTCTGGCTCGAAACCTCTTGAGAGAGTTTTGGATGCTAAATCTTCATCTGAACTCTGATTTGCACGATTCAAATTGCATTAGATTTGCAATTGAATTCTTTATGAAATTCTAAGATCAACCACATCAACAATTAAGAGAATATTTTAAGATCACGATCAATCATAATCTAATGAATAGAATTTAAGATTTTTAAATTTAATTCATGAAATTTTAAACCGTTATAATCCACCCTCCTTAAAGGAATTTCGTTCTCGAAATTTACATCATCAACCAGACAAGGATACAACAAGAATAATGGAAAGATTTTCTACGAATCGAACAATTCCAGATATTTCTCGTGGATCTCTAACTCTTGTTTCCATATTGCTTCTTCAATATTATGATTTCTCCAAAGAACCTTAACAAGTGGAATAGTCTTTCCCCGCGAGACTTGTTCCCTTGAATCCAGGATACGAATAGGCCATTCCTCATAAGAAACATCAGATTCCAAAGTAATCGACGACCAATCTAAGATGCGAGAAGTATCTGGTTCGTACTTACAAAGCATAGAGGCAAAGAAATTATCATGAACACTAGAAATCTGATACGACAATGCCAAATGGTAAGCGACTTCTCCTACTCTTTCTATAACATTAAAGGGGCCAATGAAGCGAGGTGTGAGCTTGGTCATCTTTCCAAAATGAAAAATTTCACACTATGGCGATACCTTCAAAAAGACATGTTCACCAACCGCAAACGATAGTGGACGACGACGGTTGTCCACATAACTCTTATTTTAACCTTGAGTGGTTAACAAACATTGGCGAATCAATTTAATCTGCTTGGTAGTTTGTTGAATGGCTTCCGGGCCCATAACAGCAACATCCCCAACTTTTATCCAACAAATATGTAACTTGCACGGTCTTCTGTATAATGCTTCGAATGGTGTCATTCCAATACTAGATTGGTAACTGTTATTGTATGTAAACTCAACAAGTGGCAAATAATCACCCCAATTATCATGGTAATCTAATACACAAGCACGGAGCATGTCCTCCAAGGTTTGAATGGTGCATTCCGACAATTCATCAGTTTGAGGATGAAAGGCCGTACTAAAATGAAGCTTAGTATCAAATGCCCGTTGCAAACTTCCCCAAACGTGTGATGTGAATCTAGGATCACAGTCGGAAATGATAGACGAGGGAGCATCATGCATATGAATAATATCTCGGATATACAAATGAGCCAAAGAATCAATAGACTGAGAATCTCAAATGGGTAAAAAATGTGTCGACTTCATCAATCTATTGATGACAACCCAAATGACATCCTTACCTTCTTGAGACCTCGGCAAACCGGAAACAAAATCCATAGTAACATGCTCCCACTTCTATTCTAGAATGGGCAATGGTTGAAGAGTACCCATCAGACGTTAATGTTTGGCTTTGACTTATTGGAAACTGAGACACCGCATGACGAAAAGGGCAACATCTTTTTGTATATCGGACCACCAAAACTAATGCTGCAAGTCATGGTACATCCTATTCCTTTCTAGATGAACTACAAAAGATGAATGATAAAATTCATGAAGAATTTCCTGATGGCACGACAAAGGCACATACAACTTCCCTTGAAAATGGATGCTCATATCCTCAAACACTACTCAATCTCGAGGTGATTCACCATCAAGACACCTAGAATTAATCATCGCTACTTCTTCATCACCGGCTTGTACTTCCACAACCTTCTGTGATAATGAGGAATAAATAGTCAAATTGCACAAAGTGGCATTCTCTCCAACTTCCTCGACATGAAGCACAAATTCTCCCAATTCCTCCATGCACTTCCAATCACGAATGGCCAAGCTAGCCAAGTGATAAGAACGCTGGCTCAATGTATCGGCAACAACATTAGCCTTATCCGGGTGGTAGTGCAACTCAAAGTCATAGTCTTCTAGATGTTCTATCCATCATCGCTGTTGCATATTAAGTTCTTTATGGGTGAATAAGTACTTGGGGCTCTTATGGTTAGAGAATACCTCAAGTTTCTTGCCATAGAGGTAATTCTTTCAACTTTTCAATGCAAAAATAACCGCAACAAGCTCTAAATCACGCATCAGATAGTTCTTTTCATGAGTCTTGAATTGACGAGGCCCATAGGCAACCACTTTGCCCGCTTGCATCAACACGCAAGCCAAACCATCATGAGAAGCGTCATAATATATGGTATAACCAATACCTCACTCAGGGATAATAAGGATCAGAGATGAAGTCAAAAGCCTCTTCAACTCCTCAAAAACAGTCTCACAAGAATCATCCCAAGCAAAACGGACATCCTTGAGAGTAAGACGTGTCATAAGAGCGGTAAGACGTGAGAAGTCAAGAACAAAATGATGATAATAGCCTGCAAGTCCAAAAAAACTACGGACCACAAATACATTAGAAGGTCTAGGCTAGGAAAGAATAGCCTCAATCTTGACCGGATCAACAGATACGCCCTCTTGAGACACAACGTGTCCCAAGAACTTCACCTTGGAAAGCCAAAATTCGCACTTATTGAGTTTGGCATAGAACTAATTCTCTATCAGAAGCCCAAGAATAACACGAAGGTGAGCCTGGTACTCCTCCACGGAAGTATAATAGATAAGAATATCGTCTACGACTACTACAACAAACTGATCCAAGAACGGTCGGAAGATATGATTCATAAGATCCATGAAAGTAGCCAGAGCATTGGTTAGCCCAAATTCCATAACCACAAACTCAAAGTGGCCATAGTGAGTGCAAAAATCAGTCTTGGCAATATCTTCTTCTCAGATACACAATTGATGATACCCCGAATGCAAATCAATCTTTGAGAAATAAGTAGAACCTTGCAACTGATCGAAGAGATCATCGATCTTGGGCATATGATAATAATTCTTGATGGTAACTCGGTTCAACTTGCGATAATCAATATACAAATAGAGAGACCCATTCTTCTTTTTGGCGAAAAGAGCAGACACTCCGTAAGGAGAAGAACTAGGACGGATGAATCCTAATTCAAACAACTCCTTGATTTGGGATTTCAGTTCCCTAAGCTCAGGTGGAGCGAAACGGTAAGGAGGAATAGAAATTGGAGCTAATCCAGGAATAAGATCATTATAGAACTCTACATCTCTCTCAAGAGGTAGACACAACAACTCCTCTAGAAAGACATCAGGAAAATCAGAGACAACTGACAATTCCTGATGGTCTGATACATCATCACCTAGTGCCAAACTAACGTGCAAACAACAAATGGAACCATGATCCTTAAGATCATATAAGACTGATTCAATGGGGTACCGACAATCCCCAAAGAAATAGAAGAAATCTCCCTCTAGAGCCTGGATAAGAACTCAACAACAGAAACAATCGATGGTGGCATGATGAGAAGACAACCAATCAATACCTAGTATCTGATCAAACCCGGACATACCCAACATTATAAGGTCAAAGGTAGAGTGTCGTTCAGTGATTGTTATCTCGCACTAATGACAACAATGATTTAAGGGAAAACGCACTCCAATAGGTGATTCCACTAACAACGGTGGATCAAGAACTTCTAACCCAAGTCCCAAAGAGGATGCAAATGAGTATGCCAAGAATGAATGAGAATCACCTGAATTAATAAGTACATGTAACGGTTGAGAACTTAATTAAAGTATTTCTTGAAATTTATCTCCTTTTCTTGATTTTGGTTGATTTTAAATCCCAAGATCCTTCAATTTGAATTTATTTTTTAAATCCTTTGAAGCAAATCCTTCGTTGTGTCTATGGGTTGCTATCGAAAAGGTTTGGGTTGATTCGGGCAAGTGTCAGGAGTCCCAGAGGCCCCACACCAAATCCCCACTTTTGTCTAGTATTTCGATATACAATCCCTATTGTATATCTAAATGCCCAGCATTTCGATATGCCGTTCTCAGCATTTCGATATGGCATGTCCACTATTCTCTTTTCCTTCTTGCAAATTTCGATATGCTCTCCTTGCATTTCGATATGAGGTATATTTCGATATGCCTATCTTGAGTTTGAATTTCGATATACATCGGATGAATATCGATATTGATATACACCGGATGCATACCTTGTATTTCAATATGCACCCTGTGCATATCGATATACTCCCTCTTTGGTTTTGTCTAGTAGAGTTTGTATTTCGATATGCATCAGCTTCATATCGATATATTCCTTCTTTAATTCTGGGCTGTGAGATTTGTATTTCGATATGTCTTCCCCTTGCATATCAATATATCCCTTCAATAAATTCATCCAGTGAGGTCGGTATATCGATATACAGCCTTGTGTATATCGATATACAATTTTGGCAGATTGGTTTTGGGAGGGATCATTAAGGACAATTTGGTAATCTTGCTCGTGTTTTGAGCATATACATAAGGGTAGAACCTTATTCTTCATCATTTGGCACTATCATTTCTCTCCCTCTCTCACCCAAACTCCTTCTTTCTCTCTCCACCATTGTTGCTCTCCTTTCTCTCTAAGATTGTGAGAGATTGGGAGACCTTTGAAGGTTTTCGCCTTCACAAACATTCAAGAGGAGGCCGAGGGCTACCTAGTGGTGGGCTTTGTTCGCATGCTCGTGAAGAACCCCTCACCTAAGGTTGTGTAAGTTTTTCTTGAATCATCGTACAAGGTAGAGTTTGCTTATTCCTTGTATCTCTCTTGGTGGTTTTCTCCCTACTCCCTCTATATGTTACGTAGGATGAGGAAATGTGTCACAGTTACCTTGCGGGTTCAATTACTCCTAAATTCATTGAGGGTTTGTGTTTATATAGGTCTTAATTGACTCCCCTTGTCTTCAATTCCAAGATCCCCAAGTTAACTTCGAAAACCTCTAATTTTTGGAAAACCCTAATTTCGAGTTATGATGGAATTTTGAAATTGAAGGGTCTAGGTTGAAATTGATGATTTTAAAATGGTCCTATGACCCTCCAAACATTTCAATTTATGGAATTGGAATTTAATTTTGGAAAATTCATGTTTGGTCATTAAAGGGTGATTAGGAGGTATGGATGCCCTAATACTTAGAAATGAATGAATGTTTTAATTGACCATTAACATGAAGGATAAGTCGAGTTAGCTATATTATCATATAGGAATTTTGTTCCCTAAGTGGATTCACACTCACTACATTGCGCAATGGGGGTTGACTGGAGCCCTTTCTAAGGTAGGATAATTCCGAGGAACATATGGTTAGTAGCTGGCACGCGACTAGCGCGGAACAAGCCAAAACTTAACAAATTCTGAATAACATTGATTGTGCCTCCAGGTTGGAATGAGACTTAAAAAGAAACACTTCTCCTTGATTTCGTCAATTAGAGCTTTTGAAAGAAAATTAATAGATTTGGAAATTGATTTTGGAAAGAAGTTAGAAAAGGATTTTGAACTATGAAAATGGTCCTCATCACATACATACATATTTTATTCTCATACTCGCATCTTTTGTTCCAACTTAGGAAATATTTGGGTGCAGGTTCTCTCTACTAGACTGTTGCCTAACCCTCTATTTTTAGGTACCGACCCGGTTGTCTAGCTTGGAGCTTGGAGCTTGGAGCTTGGGACCTTGAGTGTTAGCCCTTTAGGTATCCTTGCTTAATCTCTATCAGTTTTTACTTAATTTTAAATTCATGTTCCCAGAACTGTAATATTTATTTGTTAGACTTGTAAACTTAAACTCATATATGATTGTGTGTGTGCCATTCTCCCATTTCCCTTCTTTTACTTATGCACTTTGGAATGGGTAGATGTTTGCCTTTATATGTCCATGTTGTCATCTTTTATGTTAAAAAAAATATTGTTTGAAATTCTGGGGTGTGGCAGTACAAATGCCCAAGAGTTATAAATAAGAATAGTACCATGATGACGGATGTCTCAAGTTGCTGGAATGGAGCCTGTGGTACAACAGAAGGAACTGCATAAACTCTGTCCTGAGTCATCTAACCATGCCTAGCTCCACTACACTGACCCGACGACTACCCTGGTCCCGAAGGACCCTTATTATCTGATCTAGATCCTTGGCTAGACTAAAATGAGATATCTGATATTGATGTTGTTGTTGCTGGAACTGTTGGCCCTCGCGGGGTTGCTGAATAGACACTACCTCACTACGATTAATACCCTTAGAAGGGCAAGTCCTGGAAACGTTACCAGATTGTCCACACTCATAGCATGTGATAAGAGGACACTTAGTGCGAAGATGCCCTTGCTTATTACTGTCACACTCTGGAAATTTTAATTAATTTCCATTGCGTTTTAATAAATCAAAAGTTCTAAAGCATGTTTAAAATTCTTCGACCTCATCTGTTTTTCAAATCAGAATTCTTTATTCATAAAAGTCGTAGATTATTGGATTACAAATCCAATGCAACTTGAATTGAGTTAATCGGAGTCTTGACAAAGACGTTACGGCCAAAATACTCTCGGAAAAATCAACATTTCAATTCAGTGCAAATTTGGCCGTGTCGACCGGTACACGTATACTACGTCGATCGGTCGGGGCTCGGTAGTGAGATGTTCGAATGAAGCTCGACCAGTCGAGCCAAGACTATCAACCGGCCGTGAAGGCCAGAAATGCTATTTTCAGGTTTAATGAGGGGCTTTTCGGTAATTTGAGGTGGGGGGCCTATATATGCCATTGGGTCCAAGAATTGGGGTTGTCTTCACCATTTTTTGCAACCCTAATACTCTCTCTACCTCCCTATTTTCTTTCTCTCTCTCTCTCTCACTTCTCTCCTCCAATACTCTCCATCCATGAAGTTTCGGGCAAAACTTGGAGTTTTAACATCGACGAGGATGTCGAGAACTTTGCATTGATGGTGGAAGTTCGCGCATGAACGATAAGTCTCTTCTCTCTCAAACCCTAGCTCTCACTTCCCTTCTCTTTCATTGTTGAGTAATGGTTGAACCTTGTAGGCTGCCACGAGAGCTTCGCGGTGACGGGTTCAGAGCACGGTGGTACGGTGGACATTTTCCATCGACTTTTCCAACGACGCTTTGGTGGGTAATTTTTAACTCATACTTAGTATGCTTGGGTGTGCATATTCAATTTCATCGTTCATAGCTTTGTCGTTCATTTTTCTATGAGTAGTCGTATCGATTGTTATTTGATTTGTTTGGCATCGGGTTAATCTAAGAGGGTTGTGTTGATTTTGGATTTTTATAGAGGAGGGGGAGAATAGCTTGTGTGTTGGTAATTACTCTTAGAATTGTATAGGAGACAAGCGTTCGATGAAATGCCCGAATGGGATTTAAGGTGGAATTTGAGTGTATCGACCGTGTTAAATTATTGTGGTGATTGCTTAGTGATGAGTTTGACTTACTCGGGTCTTGGTGGTATCACAAGAGTGTGAGATGTGGTGAAATTAGAATTTTTCCCCTTATTATCGATTGAGGTGAACCTTCTAACTAGTTGGGATTGATCATAGAAATTCTTTGGGGTAAGTGAGTGTTGTAGCACCTTGGGTGTTCATGACGTTGTGGTGTGGTTGATGTGTGTTCCCTTAGTGTTGTAACTATGGGGAGTTAGGAAATGTGTAATGGACCCTATTCGTGAGGGGATCATGGAAATATTGGGAAGTGGATAATTTGACTCACAACAAAATGTACCCAATGAACACATAAAACTTCCAATACTAGGGATGGATCCCACGAGGACCACCTTTAGCCAACCCTTAATCATTCATCTAAGCTCACTAATGAAATGAGGAAATGTGAGTGTGTGGGAAGGTTGTCTTGGGGAAAGTCAAGCCCAACGACTCTATTCATGTTAAGTGGGAGATACACGTTCCCTTGAAGTCGTGGAATCATTGGATGTCATTGACGGGTGAAGATCTAGGAATAAGATCCTTTGGCCATAGGTGGGAGATATGAGTTCCCAAAAGTCTCAGAATATACTGGATATGCTGGCAGGCGGAATCCTAGAAAACTTTAACACATGTAATCTATTCGTCCTTGTCTAGGGGAGATTGGCTACTCGCTTGTTCAGGAGTAGGCCGGAAATGAATGATGTACTTTACTCGCCCTTGTCTAGGGGAGATTGGTGGCTCGCTTGTTCAGGAGTTGACTGGGAATGAATATTGGAATAAAATCATAAAGCATGTGATGGAACAACTTTGTCCCTTGGACGAGCCAAGGTGGGGAAATGAAATGAAATGTGCAACTCCAATATTCAATATCAAATACAAACACATGAATCCAAAATCTTACCAATAAATATGAGGGTAATGTGGTGACAAGGAGAATTTGGGTGTTGGATTCCTTACGAGTGAATTGTAGGTGCTGATCATGTCTTTACTGTGGTTTGGGTTGAGAGTAGTTGCGATTGAGTAACGAGGTTTATGTATCCCGTAGTAGAGTTCTCTAGTGATGGTGTTTACGTTGAGGACATCGATTGTGATTCGGGTGACATTCTACTTGTTTAACCTTAGAGATACTCTTAGTTTCGCGTCACTTGGGTGTGTGTGTGTGTGTACACATGTGTTGTACCTTTCCTTTGACTTTACTTGCCTTTGGCTTGTGACACTTAGGTTCGCATGCGCTCATGCATGCTTTGTAGTCATTAGTTGTTACCTCACTAAGCTGTGTTTTGCTCAGACCCTCTTTCCTTTCTCTTTTCCAGGATTGTGTTGTAGGGTTTCTCTTGCAGGGGGATTTGGAGCTTGTGCTAGCAACTGGTTCCCTTTGGAGCTGCGGACTTGGCTCTCTTTTGTACTTTATACTCTCTTTTACAGTTTGTAGTAGGTGGTAGTGGTTGTACTTTCTTTCCATGTACTCTTTTAGTTTTCCATATTGTATCAAGATTAATGTAATGAGAACTTCTAATGTAATGCATCTGTATAGTAATCGTTAACTCCCCAGTATTTGTATTTACTGTATTTCAAAAAAAAATATAGGTTGGAAATGTTTTACTTAAAACATGGGGTGTTACAGTTGGTATCATAGCTTTCGATTTGAATATCTTTGGACCATGGGGAGACACCTAGTCTCCATGGGTTCCTAGGGTCATTACGATTGATATGATTATTCTCGTGTGCCTTGGAATACCGTTTACCTTGGGTTTGTTTTCTTAGAGTCACTTATGTCATTTCGACTTCTATATGGATTGTTGAGTTTCTTTAAAGTGTTGGGAGATTAGTGTTATTCCTCCCTATAAAGTTATGAATGTATTAGCGGTTGTGCGCTTGGGTGCCTAGTTTTCTTGAGAATTATGGTGTTGCTTTCGTTGTTCTATGGAGTTTTGGACTACCTTGTGGTTGTATAGTGGGAATTGAAATTCTTGGTAGGACATGGAGTCTTGAGGCTTGTTGGTTTTTCCATTTTGAGGCATAGATTTGTGGTTGTTTTGTGATTTTGTAAGTCCCTTGGTGTTTCCACTCGTGCATCTGCGGGTAAGATGAGGTTCGTCCTTCCTATTCCTCTCGCGACTTAGCTTTTGTGCTTCCCATTTCTCGTGTGATTTCATGTTGGTAACCATTTTGGGTCCTTTGCCTCTTTGGAAAATTGGAATGTTCTATGTGTTGTATCTCTTCTCTTTTATTGAAATGCGAATATTCACTTGTAGTGATGTTGAATGTCTTAGACTGTTCTTTGTGCCAGTGTTTCAATGGCTCCTAGACGTGCGGCAAATCAGAATCGTCATGATATTCATACTCCTAGAGTTGTTCTTGGAGATGGAGTTTGTTGCAGTTCTATCAGTTGGCCGAGATATTGGCAGCAGCCATTGTTGCGTGTGGTCGCGAGTCGGGTTTGTTGTTGGGTAATGAGAGAAATCGATCTTCACAGATGGTTAGAGATTTTTTTCACTTTAATCCTCCTCAGTTCAATGGTTTCGGAGATCTGTTGGAGGCAAACCATTGGCTCATCGAGATTCGCAAAGTTCTAGATGCATTGGAAATTATTGAAGACTCTGTTCGAGTATCCTTCGTGACTTTTCAATTGGTTGGTGAAGCTGGTGTATGATGGGATTCACTGACGCAAAGTGATGGCGTACCGAGTTCCTCTTCTTCGAAAGGTATGTCTTGGATTCAGTTTGAAACTGTGTTCGATGACCAGTATTTTTCTGACTCTTGTCGTGAGGCAATGGGTCTACAATTCGAGCGATTGACGCAAGGTGACACGACGGTCACTCAGTATGACTCAAAGTTCCATTCCTTGTCGCGCTTCGCATTGGAGTTGGTCTGATCAGAAAGTCACAAGTGTATAAGATTCGAGAGAGGTCTACCTCCCTCGATTCAGCCGTTTATTGTGGGCAAGCACATTCAGAGTTTTGCATCCTTGTTAGAGAGTGCCAAGACAATGGAGTTGTGCCTTAGTCGTTTGAAGGCGACATCTAGAGTGGAGTATCCTCCTCGTGTTGCTTGCAAGAGTTCAGATTCATTCGGCAATTTCAGTAAGAAGCGGTGTCATAACCAGGTGGAGTTATTGTGCAATCGTCCAAGTGGTGGTTCGTCTTGTTCGTCGCGCAAGCTGGGAGTTGCTTCTATTTCCCACATTATGTGCCATAGATGTCGTCATCTAGGTCATTTCCGTTTGCAGTGCACCGTGTCAGTTCCTTCTTTAAAATCCCATTTCTTATGCAATTAAGTTGGTCACGTGGCAAGAGTTTTCTCCAAGTACTGATAGATCATGGTTGAAGAAATTGACAACGTCCTTTGTTTGTTCCTTGGTCGAGTTTCGCATCCGTGTTGGACTTGTGGAAGTCCATGCACTCATTGTGTTGTTAAAATTTCACTTTTGATTTGTGATCTTTCTTATGTATCATTTTCTTTTAGAATTGTATTGAAAACTATGTTGAACGGTGGTCTTGCGTTGCACCTTATTTGGATCTTGAGGTTATCTTATGATCTCTCTTAGAGCTCACCAATCAAGTTTCTCATTTGCGATTGAGGTTGCTAAATTTCATAGTTGTGTTGGTTGTTGGCTTCCTATTTGAGATTCGTTCCTTTTGTTGTATGTCATTGGATTTGTGTGGGACAATCATATCGGATTGAACCAGTTACGCTTTCTTGTTTGAAAGTTCAAAATTCGTCATTGGAACCTTATTTTTTTGTGGTGGAAAAAAACAATATAGAGAATTGTTGTAAAAAAATTTCTTGGATGGTTCCATAGTCTTAACATCTTTATTGAAAGTCCCTACTCTAAGTTGTTGTTGTATCATTTGGAACTTGTTATTGTTACTTTTACTCCGTGGTAGAGTTGTGTATCCTTCTAGACACCTTGCCTAAATCTCAAAATTTCGTTTCGTTGTGGGATGTTTTAGTGTTGGGTGTTGTGAATTGTGGTAAGAAGTTTTGGCTTCTTTTCTTGTTGTCGCGTCTACCTTTTGCATTCGTACCAAATCATTCGTGTTTGTTGGAGAAAGAATGTTAGACCTTCGAGGCGACGTAAACTAGTGAAGCATGAGAAAATGGGTACAATTGCATATTGAACTTTAGAATTGGTGTGAGTTGTGCTAAGTCATGTTGTTTGGGCTTAACACATGCATAGTTGGTATAGTGTGTGTGAGTTTTCTTTGATTGTGTGATATATGTTTGATGTGCGTGTATTGAATTGAGAAACGCTACCAGCCGGGGAATCTCAGGATGATCACTAATGTCATGATGTCATCGCACCAGGGCGTGTGTGTACTTTGTTGGGTGTTTAGGTATTTCAATACATACAGGATTTGGGGTTGGTTACGAGTGACTTTAGGATTACTGCTCTTCATATCAGCGTACTCCTTGTGTGCTGGCGCATCTTTGCGATGCGGGGTATATTTGTTCGGTGGCATTGGCGATTGACTTGTGCGTGCTCGTGGCATGAGCATGGTGGAGTGCGTGTGCAAATCTCGTTAGAATTGTTTCTTGGCGAACCTTGGCCCTTACGCGTGATTCCTTGTGTATTTTGTATCGATTGCGGATTGTGTCGGGAAGATCGTTTGATCCATGGGAGGTGTATCGTGCGTGGTTCCTTGTCGTGAAGTGGTTTTGATCGCAGCGGAAGCTTGGTGGAGCATGACTCTTCATTGGGTTCTTTTGGATCGTTGCATCATTTAGTTAATTCCTTACTCCGGTAAATTTCAAGGATGGAATTTTTGTAAGGAGGGTAGTTTGTCACACTCTGGAAATTTTAATTAATTTCCATTATGTTTTAATAAATCAAAAGTCCTAAAGCGCGTTTAAAATTCTTCGACCTGATCCATTTTCCAAATCAGAATTCTTTATTCATAAAAGTCGTAGATTATTGGATTACGAATCCAACACAACTTGAATCGAGTCAATCGGAGTCCCGACGAAGATGTTATGGCCAAAATACTCTCGGAAAAATCAACATTTTAATTCAGTGAAAATTTGGCCGTGTCGACCGGTACACATGTACTACGTCGACCGGTCGGGGCTCAGCAGTGAGCTGTTCGAATGAAGCTCGACCAGTCAGGCCAAAACCATCGACCAGTCGTGAAGGCCAAAAATGTTGTTTTCAGGTTTAATGAGGGGCTTTTCAATAATTTGAGATGGGGGCCTATATATGCCATTGGGTTCGAGAATTGGGATTGTCTTCCCCATTTTTGCAACCCTAATACTCTCTCTCTATCTCTGTGGGGACCTGTTTCTGCCGGAAGGTCTCTCTGGGACTGCTAGGCCTTCGGACGCTGGAAGTCGGATTTGACCGGAGGTTGGAGTGGTCCCTGCAAACAAGTAAATGGGATCCTCCTGCTTGGCTCCTGCAACACAAAGGTGAGTGCCCGCCGGTGGGGTTTTAACTAACGGGGCCTCCGATGCTTAAGTTAGAATCGTTTGGAGAAGAGGTTAAAGCATAAACGGAGGAGGCCGGACAGTCAGCGGTCGGGGATAAGAAATTGGATCCAGATCCCGTGAATAGTACCCATAGGGGGTATTTATAGGGAAATGTTGGCTTGGGGCTCACGAATGGTGAATGGGCCGTACGTCACGGGCCTCATGGTGGGCCTGGACGGTTGGTGGATCGGGTCAAGTCGTACGGACGGGGTACTACGGTGAATTCCCCACGACAGAGACAGGACGGTAGCCCTCCGGATGGTCCGGTCCGTTCGGTAATGAGTCGGGGGCGGCGCCGAAGGTTGCCGAAGGGGGCAATCCGAGTACCAAGGGTCGGACACAGTTTAAGAGCTTCGGTTCAACTGGGCCGGACAGGCCGACTCGTGTGTGTTTAGTTTATGTGATCCTTATACTTCCCAGGGCGTGGGTCCGGTCACCACAATAGCCCCTCAATCTTTCCCAAAGTTTTGCAAAAGATTGAAATCAGTCAACCGGACGTCATGCCACCGGAGGTAGGTTACATTAATTATGTTGAGTGTCATGCTTGACGTCACCTGACAGACATTATTGCTGGCACTGGGCCGGAGTCCATTATTGCTACTGTTTCGGAGGCAGCTGTTATCACTGTGCCGGAGGGAGCTTCGGAGGCTGTCCCGGATGGTCTGCCGGAAGGTGCTGTGCCAGAGGCAGCTCATTCGGCACATTTGTGATTGTAATTCTGTTTTTCCTGTACAAATATTTGTGCTGTAACATAGCTAAAGGAAATTATAATTCACTGTTACCTCGTTCCTGTCGGCGTGTAAGAGACAATAATGATTCCAGAAGTGGGTCCGAAAAAGTGTGTCGGGGGCCTCTTGCCGAAGGGTAACAATCAGTTCGGCCATAATAGTCTGGGCACGCGTTGATATCAGTTATTCGTCGTCGGGATAGCTGAGCAGATGGCCTTGCGAAGAGGGATGTAGCCCCAGGCCGCTGTTAGTTGCTCGTAAGATCCTCAAATAAGAGTGATGGTCCGGATCATTGCCGGAGATGCATAAGAGACCCAGATTAGGGTAGTTTCCGGCTGATGGGGAGATGTCCCTGGGCCATAGATGATTGGGGGTTGTTGGAAGGCCGAAGGTTAGGCCTTCTGATTTTAGTATGTCCTGACCAACCTTAGGTTCGACCGTGAGGACTTCGTAATATTGTGTGGCCGAAGGTTAGGCCTTTGTTCTTGGAAGTCCGGGCCAACCCGAGGTTCGGCCATGGAGGACTTTGTAAGATTGGGTGGCCGGAGGTTTGGCCTTCTGATTTTAGTATGTCCGGGCCGACCTTAGGTTCGACTGTGAGGACTTTGTAATATTGTGTGGCCGGAGGTTAGGCCTTTGTTCTTGGAAGTCCGGGCCAACCTGAGGTTCGGCCATGGAGGACTTTGTAAGATTGGGTGGCCGGAGGTTTGGCCTTCTGATTTTAGTATGTCCGGGCCGACCTTAGGTTCGACCGTGAGGACTTTGTAATATTGTGTGGCCGGCAGGTTATGACCCAACCGAAGCTAGCACCTGCCGGAACCACGGTCTTTATTGTAGCGACCCGGCAAAGCCAAACGGTCGGTCTTCATGATGT
>NMUG010003417.1:0-14825 GCA_002855965.1 Monotropa hypopitys
TACGAATCCAACGCAACTTGAATCGTCTCAATCGGAGTTCGTATGAAGAAGTTATGACCAAAATACTCAGCCGAAGATCTCCTTTTCCTTATTTTACCCTTTTTCCAAGCCACGACCGGTACAACATTTAGTGTCGACCGGTCTAGGCCTTTCAGAGAGTCCACGACCGGTACGGGAAATAATGCCGACCGGTCGACGATCCCAGAATTCGCGAGAAATGGCTTGTTTTGAGTTTCATTAAGGGTATTTTTGTAATCTTGTGGGGGCTCCTTTATATACTTTTGAGAGCACATTTTTGCCCATATTTGCACCATCTTCCCCACTCTCTAACCCTAATCCTCTCTCTCTCCATCCTCCATTAAAACCCCATGGAATCCAAATCTAAAAGCTTCGATTTGGAGGGCTTCCGATGCCAAAATCAAATTTTGTGAAGGAGAAACCTCGCTCCTAGCGGCCGGATCTACGCCCTAGGTACCATTGTTTTCTCACCTCTCCAAAAAAATCAAAGTTAGGATTCGGATGAAGGGGCTCAGATGAAGATTTTGCAAGGAGGAACGTCATTCTCCTCGCCGAGGGCTCTCCGGCAACGTGCATATCGAAACCATTCGTCGTCGTTCTTCGGTAAGTCAATTTTCCAAAGTGGGTTTCTTGATTCGCGTCTTTAGTAAACGTTGTTGTAATCATCGTTGTGATCATTTTGGCGTATATAGGTTCGCGGGTCTACGGTGGCGACGTTTTCCGGCGAACTTTCTGGTGACTTTTTCGGCGGCGGCTCCGGCAACACTTCCGGTGGGTAACTTCTAAATCCTACTTGTTATGCGTAGTCGTGTTGTAATTCCATTCCATATTTCTTGACTCGTAAATTATTGGATTGTTGGACATAGTCGGGTTTACCTTGTATTTGAGTCAATTCAATTGGCGTGTGTCGGGTAAATGGTTGTCATAGAATTTATCATTTGGGTGTCTTGTGATCACTTGTGGATACGTGTGTCAAATTGACCTCTCGGAGTGAGTCTAGGCACCATAGGAATCTTTGCCCGTTATGTGTTCGATAAAATGTCCAAACTAGACGGAGTTGTACAAATGGGAATGCAATCGAGTCAAACGATGTCTTGAGATATAGAAAGACTTAGGAAAGTGAATTCAGGGGTTTTTGCGTAGAAATAAGTAAGACTTGGGATCTTGGTTGAGTGTAACATGAATTGGGTACCTTATGAATAATTAGTGTGAATTGGGATTTTGTGGACAATGGAATGGGTGGCATGGCAAATTGGGTGTTAATCGTAATACGTCGACTTGGGTGATATTAATAGAGTTGGAATGGTTATTGGGTGTCGACTTGAGATGAGCCTAATAGAACATAGAACTTGTGAAATGTAATATAGTGTTTCACCTTGGTACATTCATGGTGTCATTAGATTGGGTGAAAATAGTAAATTGTGACGGATGAAACTATTCGGGAAATTTGGTAAACCATTGTTGATTATAACATTCGATGTCTTGTGGGAAATGACTTAGCCTTGGGCTAGTCCTTATGGAATGAATTTGAAAGTTCAAGGATGATATCACCAAAAATGAAATATACGTAATGAATGCAATATGTTCCAAATGCGGGGATGGATCCACGAGGACCACCCTTGGACAATCTGAAATCCTACAAGTGAACATAATCAAGTGGAACATGAACATATGATGTTTGTTGGCATACGAGAAACCATCTCGGGTATGGGAGGTTTTGCCCCAACCCTTATACTTTTTGACATGCCTTTGGCAATTCATTGGACTGGGAGGTTACATGCCCCAGGGTGACGGTTTGAGATGGTATCCATCTGGGTTAGGAGGGTTTGCCCTATCCCGCGGTATCGCCCATTAAACTACTTTGACATGACGAACAACGCGATGATACGGTTAACTAGCTTTGGCTAGGATTTTTCGATAGGGGTATGATTGATCTTGGATACGGGAATGGACTTCTGATGGGATTCCCGGGATGGTCGCGCCATCCACGACATTGTGCACAATGGGGGTACCTTGTCCCTCCCAGCAGTTTCTTGGGGAACGTATGGAAAGAATGGTTAGTGGGTTTGGCCGCCTACTAGACTACTCCTACCCTATCGAATGTTACTTGACACACTTAGAACGGACTTCTGATGGGGTTCCAAGGGACACTTACGATGTGATTGAATAACGTTTGGAACGGACTTCTGACGGGCTTCCAATGGACGCTTGTAATGCGAATGAATGACACTTGGAATGGACTTAAGACGGGATTTCACGGAAGTTAACTTATATGATTCAAGAAGCAATATCTTGCAATTCCAATATCTTTCAAAAATAAATCAACACCAAATCTACAATATTGACACTTATCAAGGGAAAGGAATGGGGCAAGGTAGTGGGGTTTCACAGTGTTCTTTGGTTTGTGTGTGATGGTGGTTTCGGGTGTTGGTTGTGGTAGTCTTGGGTTACATAACGATGTTTGTCTGTCGATGGGGTTTTCTGTCACTCCTGTAGTGCGTGCGTGTGTTCACCTCACTGTTGGCTTTACTGTTACTTGGGTTTACACTTAGGGTTGCACGATCTAGTGCATGCCTTGTAGTCTTTAGATGTTACCGTCACTGAGCCGTGGTTTGCTCAGACCCTCTTTCTTTTCCTTTTTCTAGTCTGTGTTGCAGGACTAGCTGTTCTTGGAGTGGAGTCAGCTGCTGGGTTTTCTTGAGTTAGGCAGGGCAGTCCCAGCTGCAGCTTGCACCCTTCTCCTCAGCTCCAGCCGAGCTTTGTTCAGTACTTGTTGTTGGTAGCACTTTTTCTCTTGTACTGTAGTTTCTGTTTCTGTTCAGTTGTAGCCATTTGGCATTGTTTTACCTTCCGCTTGTATTCCATATCTTGTACAATGTAATGAAAATGGACAGAATGTATTGATACAACAAGTAGTGATCTCCCCTGCATTTATTTAAATTGTTTTAAAAAAAATGGTTTGAAAATCCGGGGCGTGACACTATGTGAGATCTCACAATCCTTCCAAGACCACACACAAGTGTCTAACCAACACTTTCGGTAGTATCTTTCTAAGACTACAGATTTATATCCCCGGGACCTCGACGGCATCTTTCTAAGGCCATAGGTCCTCATTTCCAAAAAAATCTCTTCCCAGTGACACCTCTCTAAGGTCATTGAATTTAATATTCCGTAATATCTCTCTACGGTTGCAGATTTTCAAAATCCCGGTAGCATCTCCCTACGGCTATTACTCGGGGCAAAACAATTTCACTTTCGATAGTATCTTTCTACGATTATCGGTCAAGTTACTCAGCTCAAAATTTTTTTAGTAATACCTACCTACGGTTACTAATTAATTTGTCGAATATTACTTACAATAATATCTTACTACGGTTATCGTTCAAGTTTCAGAGTTGTACAAATTTTAATAATATCTTTCTATGATTATTAATCCGTTTACAACGATATTTTGACTACTACCCACGATTTCTGATTTCAAAAACATGTCAATAATAGCACCTTTCTAAGGCTGTCCGTTAAAATCAAAATTTCAAAACACTGTGATATCTATCAACGATCGTAGTGTCGAAATCAAAGTATCAAGAATTTTCGGTGACAACTTCCTATTGATCGTCCGAATTTTTTTTTTCAAAGACGCGTTGTCACAAGTATGATCGTCAACTTACGAAAACTTCGGTAATACTTTCCTACAATTACCGTCAAGTCCTAAATGTTTCAAAAGGTGACATCTTCCCACGGATTGTCCGACAAATTTTCAAAAATACATTTTTCGCAATTATAATCGCCCATTCACAAAATATCGATATTACTTTTCTACAAATATCGTTTAGCGTCAGACATCGCGAATAACATCTCCCTACGGTTATTGTGCGAAAAAATTTAAAGACATCTTTCTAAGGTCACCCGTTCAAAATCTTAGTGGCGTAATATCACTAACGATCGCCCTAGTCGAGTTTAAAATGACATTTGCAAAATTTTCGTTACTGCCCAAAGCACGAGAAATCTTTAAACGGATAGCATAACAGCTACAGTACTAGCGATGCACGTTTACCGTATGTTGAAAGAAATACAGGTTTTTGACTAATTAGCATATTTCCTAGTACAGGTATCCAAATTTACCGAATGCAGGAAAGAAAAATAGTCGATTACTTACTTGTATGATCAGATCTGAGTCCACCGGAAGTGAATCGATCAAGGGATCAAGCACCGGGACATCGTCGAAGAAAATCCTAGTGAAATCCGAACTCTGCTAAGCCTCTCGAAGTATTTGGGAGCTTGAAATCTGAATGGAGGCTCACTGCCTCCACTCTCCCATAAATACGCTATATATCGCAACTATAGTTGCGACATCGGTCAAAAAATTAAATGCAGTCAGCCTCAAGCCGTGCGCCCAGTTGGCATCTAAGGGGTAGCTTCTGGCTTTATTCGGGAGGGGATCAGATTTGCCCCGAACGCGACCCGCCGGTCTGAAATGCAACTTCGATGAGTCAGATCTGCATCATCGACAACTCCAAAAAAATTTCTGATTCCGCCAGCAGATGTCAAATTCCTTTGAGGAGCCAGGAAAATCAGAAACATATAAGCCGTGAGTCAAAATTTCACGCATCAATTAGTCTTTGTCTACCATTGCTACGCAACATACACATAGAGGGGCAGCTGTTGATACCCAAATTTTGGCTCAGCCCCTACAAGTTCAAAAATCAGCAAAACGGCCTCTGCCGTTGTCCATATGCATATCCGGAATGTTCCGACCTCTCGCGAACAGCCCCGAAGTCAGTCAAAAATCTTGAAATGATGAACCCGCAATGGCAAAGTGTTAAGGAACATTTACCCATCTCAGAATTCCATTTCGATGCACCAATCGAGACAAATCTCAAACGGACGGCACAGAAACCGCATCCGAACAGGCAAACAAGCCGGCACAAGCAGAATCCTACACGAACGTCCGAAATTTTTCTTCTGAGGAGAATATCGAAGACAAGCACATTATAGAGAAGCTGGTATAAAAACTGAATCCATCCGACTCATAACTGGAATTCAGTTGAGGATAAACGTCAATTCGTTCAGATTTCCATGCAGCAGTCACCCGGCCTCAGAAATCAGTGGACGTATTTTGTACGGACCTCGTCTTCAAATTCTGACATTCCCTACGGAACAGATTTTCTGGAAGTTGAGCAGCCCAGGAGGTGCACCAACCGCTTCTCATTTCAATCAGAATACCAGAGCCGTATTTTAGGTTTTTTTTGGGAAGTTTCCGAAATATACCCGGGATATTTACTAAATTCGTGATCCAACCCAGTGATCACGAATATTAAATTTAAAATATCAAAGTCAGAGTTCTCCGATGGGACGGCTAAGCGTAAACAGAAGTTTCGGACCAAGATCAGAACTCCGGGATACTTTTTCAATTTAAATGTATTTTCTTTTATTTTAAATTAATTTTCCGTCGAAGATAAGCTCAAAACACTTTTGGGAACCTTCCAAAATATCTCCCCTACACGTGGTACGCGAGCCACGCGTTTGGGTAGATATTTCGTATATGTCACAACTATAGTTGCGACATATATCAATATATATAGCCGACCTCCATAACAACAATCCAGACCCAGAAAATACATTCCAACTCCAGTTCAAGCTCAACCACCAAAGCCTCCGGGCATTTTCTCTCAAAAATCTTCCAAAAACTACCCAAACACCGACCAAAAATTCGAAAAACCCAAATCCAACCAAGAACAAGCCTCGTTCTTGAAGTATTTAGAGCTTATCTTTATTCCGGTAAATTAATTTGCCTCTTACTCTCGAGAGACTCTTGATAGTCTTCTAATCCATAGTTCGGTATCAGTCACTCGGCCGCGTCCGATACTATACCCTACTATGTTTTAAAGAAGCTATCTACAGAAGTCGTCTTCCCAATTTGTACAGATCTTATTAATCTATTTGCCGAAATTTTTTATATACTTGTCTTTTATGCTTTCGAACACATATTTGTTAATGAATTCGTTACTTTTTGTCTTTCTCCTCGTTAGAATTTGGCACATGCTTGGCTATGCCAGCTCCGCTGTCACGTACGAGAAGAACATAAAAACGTCTTTGCCTTAAAATACTTGTCGTCTAGCTCGGAATATATCCAGCTCGGTTTATATATACGATGTCTTATTTGTTATATATGTACTTGCTGTCTAGCTCGGACTATATCTAACTCGGTTTATATATATGATATCTTATACCCCTGTCCATATGTATATTACAGCATATATATTCTATCTCTCTTCGGCGATTAACTTTCGCTTTCCCCAAAACACCTTCAAACAAAATATAAATCTTGTATACGTACTCTGAAGTGAAAGCTTGCAGTAGCTGTCAGAATCGGATCAAAGGAATGCCTTGTGACTCGGATCATTTCTGGAGCACTCGATATTCCGGGAGGATTTTTCACACTTAAAGAAAGTAAAATCCTTTCCCCCATTTCCCTAAAACCAGTCGAAGCTCTGTCCGATTGGTGAAAATAAATCCTTCCTCCAATGCCCGGTCAAAATATATTCTGGCAATTTTTATAGAAAACATTTTTCCGGTCGAAATTCTGTCCGACTGAAAAATACAAAAACACTTTAAAAATACAAAACCAAATTCCTCCGTCTGTACTCTGAAGTAAAAGCTTGCAGTAGTTGTCAGACTCAGATCACTGGAATGCCTTGGGACTCGGGTCATGTCGATTCACTCGATATTCTCTGGAATTTTCTAAACCAAAAATATCCTATCTTTTCAAAAAACGGTCGAAGTTCCGTCCTACCTATTTCAAAACATTCCTATCAGAAAAATAGTCGAAGCTCTGTCCGACTAAAAATCATTTTCTCAGACGCAGTCGGAATTCTGTCTGATCGCCTAAAAATAAAAATGACTCTCTTTAGTTGGAATTCAGTCCAATTACAAAAAAATGCTTTCCGAAATGTAGCCGAAGTTCCGTCCGGCTTAGAATAAATTTTTGTTTTCAAAAATATAGTCGAGGTTCTGTCCGACTGTCACAAATAAAATTAAATTAATAAAACAAAATCATTTTCAAAACACAGTCGGAATTCTATCCGGCTCAAAAATAATCCTTTCTCATCAAAACTGGGTCAAAAGTCATCCGTATTTCTTTCAAATTTCCCCCTTTCCAAACCGGGTCAAAATCTACCCGTCAACAATTATTTCCAGGAGTCTTTTCATTTCATACATAAATCAGTAATAATTCTACATTTCTTCTAGCCGAGAAAACAATTGATTTCGATTCGAAAAGAGATTTACTTTTGAAAAAGAAGTACCGAAAGGGCGAGTGGGGTGCCTAACACCTTCCCCATTCGTAATTAAATCCCTGAACTCGAATTTCTGGTTTTGCAGACATCTTTCCCAAATAAAAAGACATTTTTCTTAAACAAAATGACATCTTTTTACAACAAAAATTCCGATAACTTGGTACACCACAGCTCAATACCAAGTGGCGACTCCGAAAATTTGAAATCGGCATACTCAGGCCGCCCTCTGTTTTCAAACAAACCACCATATTTTTAAATCGAATCCATCAGCGTAAATTCTCCCGCCCCGGAAAACGACACCCCCGTACGGGAGACGAGGGAAGGACGGAAAATTTTCCCGGCGCGACACTAATGACAGGTGGACCCTCTGCTAAATAGCCGATCAGCCAGGAGCTGTGCCCTTGCCATAAGGAACACACATGATGCTCTACCGAATGGCATGGTAGCCGGAGGTCTGGGGTCGCTTGACCGACAAGCCCTTAGATTTCCAGAGACGTTTGGTGTGTTTGTGAGGTCCGAGCCCTACCTGGCTCCCTCAAATTTTCGAAGGTATCGCAGTGTTCGTCAAAGGAAGCTTGTTGGATCGTCAGTCTGGCCCTTCAAGAACGAGGGAATGTTTGCCATAGGTCCGTAAGGCCGACGACCGTAGACATTATATGATGTTTGAAGTTTGGGTCCGGGCTATCCGGATGTGCTTTGCTGGGATGGATCCGGCTCTCCCAAGCTGAGGTCTGGCTACTGCACGTACCTATGCCTCTTTTCTTCTTACATCCGATGTTTACTTTGGAATCTACAATAAGAGAAAATGAGGATTGTTGGCAAAACATCAAAGAGATAGAAAATATAAATGAATAAAGAGGTACTAACGGGGGCTCCATCACCGCGGTGGAGTGGCCAAGTCCGTTTGGCCCCAAAGGCATACTCCCAGTTACTAGTAACAATAAGATAATTATCGTCATACCCTTTATTTGATTTAGGTAGCCACTCAACCAATTTGCAGCGGGTTGAGAGAACTTTTGAGTACCAGTTAATTGGTTTAGCACGACCACCGCCATTACTATTCTAATAGTATTGGTGGCCACTTGTATCGGCGTAAGGTTTAGATATCACAAAAAAGTTCTCAGTAGAGGACGAAGAGCAAATCGACCTCTGACTTACATGACATGGATTACTTGGATATGCAAAGTAATATTGTCAACAAAGCCCCGAATGTATCCGATAGGGGCCAATTGGATGAAAACATCTTCTGAAATCCCATAATCGTGCTAGAATTGCTCGATTTTCTCAGGAGAGTTAACTAGAGAATGGGAGAATTCCATATGTAGAGGAAGTGGTTGAGAAGTGAATTGAAGAAATGAAAGAGGACTGCAAAGAAGAGATAAAATGGAATATGAGAAGACTTATAGGATAAAGGCATGATAAAATGTCAGAAACATGCAGACAAGGTTGGGGTTTTTTGACGCTCTGGAAATACGAAAGGGTGTCTGAAGCAAATGGTAAAGTAGTTGAATGGGTATGAGTTTGTTAAATAAAAGAGGGGACACATGTGAAGTGACATTAAGTTTTCTCAAAAGGTACACTAGTCTTATCGCTAATTAATATGCATTAATTGATGATGCTACACAGAAAGACTGTTGGACTGTATCAATTAATGCAACGACGACATTATGGGCCTGCTGTTTAGCTTTGTCAACTCCGAATGTGTGGCTGAATTAGCCAATATTGGGGGAAATTATGGTAGAGTAATTCTGGATTTTCTGAAGTAAGAGGATAAGCCCAAATTCCCTTGATATAAGCTTTCAATGAGGCACGTTGTTAGTCTAAGTCAGCATGGTAAGCCATACATGTCAAAAGTGTTCCCGCATAGCTTGGGATCAGGTCCATCCTGTGCGACATAACATCCTAGCAGTATGACATTGTGTAATTCAGTACGACAAAATAACATATGACATGCACATGTGTTATCCGACCAGAGGGTAGCAGTTAATATATGTTTCCCTGCCAGTCTCACTAGAAGGATAAACTCCATGTTCCTAAAAAATAAGGAAAGTGTTCTAATTCCACTAGTACAAGAAGTTTGTCTGAAGTAGAAACATAAAAAGGAAAGACATATCAGATAGAACTCTGAAAGGATTAGGACGAGAAGTCCTGATCCAACCACAATTACTGGTGAGAAACTAGCAATACGGAAGGACTCTAAGATTGGGGATTCACCAATATAAAAATAGGCACAATCTTCAGATTAAGGTACCTAATTTCTTGTTTACAAATTACTTGAGAGCTTGTTCTTTACTTAGAGTTTTTTTTCGATTAAGTTGATCACCAAACTAACTTAATCATCGGAGAGCCTCTCGGTCACATTGGCAGGAGATTCTCTAGACTCTTTTTTGTGAGCGTAGGATAAGGAATTAGTTAAGAGATGTCACAAACTAACCAGATCAATCCAGAAAAGTCTAATATCCTTGCGAGGTAATTATTATCTCAATTTTGAGTCTCGCACATATAAGTTGGCTGATCAGAAGACTTAACTACCGATAATGGTAGTTTAATTACCAGTAGTTAAGTAAATTTCCGAAAATTCCAGGATGTTGCGGATTTTGCGAATCTTTCTTTATTCTTTTTGGATTCCTTAATGTAATGGGAGTGTTTTTCTTTTCCTATTTCTTGGTTAGGATAGAAGACTTTTATTTTTTATTTTTCTTTACTAAAATAAAATTTCTTTTAATTTTATTTCCTAGTTGGGTTAGAATTTTTAAATATCTATTTATATAAATTGTAATATCATTATTCAATCAATGAATTATCACCCTTTCTTTTGATATTCTCTATTATTTTATTTTTTGTGCACAATAACATTCTTGAAATTCAAGATTTATTCGATTTAAATTAGTATGCTAACTAATCTCTATATTCCCCTATATCAGGACAAAAAAGTAATTTTCCAAATAGTGTGAATTGCAATGGTACTTTGATCCATGTAATGATGGTATAGAGAGACAAAAAACGATATAGAGATGTATGCATATATCAACCAACTAGTGAATTGTCCGTGCTTGAAGGCATTTGATCCGTGATATCAGCACATGACACATGTCTTTCGGTACTACGGAAATTCGTACTGACAAATTATATTTTATGACAAAATTTATCACAAAATACTAAGAAAATGAATGTGTAGATGCATGCCTACCTAGATGTTTTTATTAGTTTTGCAATTTGTTTCTTGAGATAGTCAAGTACCCACCACTTCTTTCTCTACACTGTTGTATTGTTGGAAAAATGTATTTGAGTGTATCTATAAAGCCACAAGTGTTCGCACACGATTTAAAGAACAAATCGAAGAACAAACATGCGATGAGTAATTGTTTAGCAAATAGGTTATGAACAAATACGTTGACCGAGACATGTCTGTTGAACAAACAGAAGAAAACGGAAGAAAGAACTGTCAACCCCCCCAAAAAAAACCGAACAAAAAAATAAAGAACAAATGACCAATGATTAATCACAAAATATTAATGTTAATTCAGTACCTAAGCTTTAGATGGGAATATCTAATAGTAAATAAGTGGCATGCACTATTCTAATAGTCAAACCTTACCTAAGCTTACTTTAAATGCGTGCTGCTATAAAATCCAGCAGTGACAGGATATCCCATAGGAGCCAGCAGTAGAATTCAACAGTGATTGGATAAATGAAACCCAAAAATGTAGAATATAAACTGTAAAATAATAGATGGAATATAAACGGAGAAGATAAAGAAATGGCATGCATCAGGACGGGGAGGGGGAGGGGGGTCAGTGAGTCGACGTCGTATCCAAAAGCTTCATACCCTTCAATACCAAAAAAATCATCTCTACCACATACCAATTTCGAAACCCAAACTCACCCACCAGACCGATCTCTCAATGCCCATGCCTTTGGGTTTGGGGGTTCAAACCCATGTACACATTGGCAAACTGCTGAGTAATCTATATTGCAAACCCCATAAGCACCACACTCCTTATAACCATCACATTGATATTTTGGCGCATGCCCAAAGAGGTGCCACCCTTGCCAGAAAAATGGACACCATTGTACAGCCCACTTTGGTACCCGAATCATTAGTTGATCGAAGAATAAAATTCCCAGAATCAACAATTTTTGCAATTGTATTAATGACAAAATTGGAGGATTTCTATCAATGAGAAATCGAAATCACCAGAAAACTACCTATTTTGGCAATTGTATTAATTACGTTTCCATTTCTGTTGATTTTTAGTACTGTTAATGATTTAATTGCGCAAACTCTATTTGCAATCCATATAACTATCTGTTTTGGCACTTGTTAGTACCCAATACCTAGTTCCTTCTCTCTCTTTTGAAGAATTCTTTGGTGAGAATATGCCCAAAATACGGAATCATTCAACAAAACACAAAATACAGAATCATTCAACGGAACACAAAATCACCAAAAAGAATAAGCAAAGATCACCAGAAACAAAGAAACCCTAAAACGAACAATGAGTAGTGTGCAAATGTAAGAAGCTCAAAATACATAATCATTATTATCGCGACAAAATCAAAAAATACTCAAAAAATACAGAACTATTCGGAGGAAAACAAAACTCAAAAAATACTCACAAACGGAGGAAGGGATGAATGCAAGGAACAATGCACAATGGGCAATGTATAGTGGTGTGGGCGATGGGTGACAATGTGGACGATGGATTAGGGACTGGCAGGCGGTGGGCGAGGCAGCGGGCGATGTAGTAAGGCGGGGGCTAAGACGATGTAGTAAGGTGGGGGCTAAGACAATGTAGTAAGGTGGTGGTTGAGGCGATGTAGTGGTTGAGACAGACATAGAGGGAGGGAGAGAGAGAGAGCGAACGAGAGAGAGAGAGCGAGAGAGACTGAGAAATAGTGTTACGAGCGAGAATCTTTGTCGGTATTGATGGTTGTAGTAATAGTGTTACGAGCGAGAGAGACAGACTGAGAGATATACGTCGTCGCTCCCCTTCTTTGAGGTGTTGGCGGTGGCCGGCTTTGACCGCGACTGGTGGAGATATACGCCTCCATAGTTACAGCGTCGGGAGATGGTGAGATATGGCGGTGGATTGGAGAGCTCAGGCGGTGGATCAAACAGTAGAGACGGGATGCGGCGGTGAGAGACGACTTGAGAGAGGGTTGAAGACTCCCGGCAGTGAGAGACGATTTGAGCGGAGGGATCCTGACGCATGAAAGAGAGAGAGAGAGAATTTATGTGAGACCCGTATCTTATTTTATGCATTAATTGCATTAATTAAAAATCAAATAAGAGTAATTAAAAATTTTAGATGACTAAAATAATTATTTAACGATTAAATCGTGAGTTGAAATGGAATTGAAAAAAAAATTATCGGAACAATTAAAGTTGTGATGTGCCGAAATTGAAAATTTAATAATAAAGGAGTATAAATTAAAAGAATTAAATTTAAGTTTTAATTTAAAATTATTTAAAATTTTAAGGGTATTTATGTAATTTAATTAATAAAAATTTAAAAAAATAATAAGAAAAGAAAAAAAAGAAATCAAAAAAAAATCTAGGAGAAGGCCACCTGCCCCCCAGCTGTTATGTGTGTGCTGTGTTGGTGAGGGATAGAATACGTGTAAATAAGTTAATAGATATTAGATTCATAGTTATCATAATCGTATGATTCGCGATTCGAATCGTACGATTCGGTTCGATTCACTAGCCTAGCGATACAGATCGGATATAGGAATCGCAACTTGCCATGAATCGCAACGCGAATCGGGCGAATCGCATACGAATCGCGCGAATCGAACGATTCATACGATTCGGTATGATTCTGGGTTCCCTCAGATCTGGAACGGGTTGGTTAAGTTGGGTCGGGTTTTCTTCAGCTCGGGTCGGGTTTTACCCAAATCGGGTCAGGTTTTAATCAAAATGGGTATTTTAAAATGTTTTACAAACCTTGTTAACTCTCACAAAATTCCCGATCGAGTTCTCTGCACGGATGAAAAATCATTTCGCCGGAACTCGTAATAATGTCGCTAGGTGCACACAAGTTTCTGATGAAGTTAGGCATCATTTTTTAGAGTTTCTAAACGCCAAAAAAAATATCGACGAAGGTACAAATTTTGGTTGCTTTGAGGAAGAAGAAGTTGTTTTTAAAAGTAGAGGAAAAGAAACAATGGAACAATTCGTCACCAAAGGGAATAAAAAGCAAATTCATTTGAATGAAATTATAAAAAAGAGAGAGCCGGTGATTAGAGATATTTGTCGTTTCTTTTACAAGAATGCAATTGCTTTTCATTCCGTCAAATGTCCTACGTTTAAGCAGATGATGGCATCAATTGGAGAATATGGGAGGGGGTTGAAACCTGCTACTTATCATGAGGTATGGGTGTCCTACTTAAAAAAAGAGCTTGATTTGGTGAACAAGGGACTAGAGATGTATAGAAATGAGTGGAAGAAAACGGGATGCACTTTGATGTCGGATGCATGGACCGATGGGAAATCGAGGAGCATTACAAACTTTCTTGTGAATAGCCCACGCGGTACGGTTTTTGTAAAATCTATTGACACTTCGGGTATATTTAAGAATGCGGAAAAATTATATGAGTAGATATAGGAGTAGCAGAACGGGGGGAGAAAAAGAAGCGGGGAGAAAGAGAGCAAAAGGGAACGAGCGAGAGAGAGATTGCACCGGAGGGAGAGATGCCGGGAAGGAGATCGGCAGCGGCGGCAAGCAACGGCGGCAGGCGGCCATCGGCGAACGGCGACGACGAGGTATATACAATATACATGTATATATATTTCGTTTTTCTTGCGTATATACATTTTCAATGTATTTGCTGTATGTGTAGAATACATGGGTGTGTATAGGCAGTGTTAGATGTTGTTACGATGTTGGCCGAGGTTTTTCCTGCGTAATTTCCGACCGCGAACAACTGTTTCCAGTTTATTTTTTGGTTGAGTTACACTGTTTTCGGACTGGAAATTTCAGTCCCTTTAAAAAGGAAAAACGCCCAATTATCCAAGTATTTTTTCGAAACAAACTATGTGGTTATGTTTGTTAGTGTCATAGATAATTGTATATGAAAAATCGCGATATTTGGATAAACGGTTAGGAAGAAATATGCGATTAAACGCGACGTAGTTCTGTTGAACCATTGTTCAAAAATTCCAGATTAAACACGAAAACAATATTATTAAAGTGAATATTTTTGTGAAATAAATTATGGGGCTGTGTTAGTAATTGTCTTAGGAGTTTGTACATAAAAAATTACATGAATCGAAGTAATAGATTGATCGAAATATGCGATTAAACACCACATTATCCGATAAAGGAAAACAAATTGATTCATTATTTTAAGTGCAACGTTTGGAGTTGATTTTGGGGGCTCGAGAGATAGTCGAAAAATATTAAAAATCAATTTAAATAATATAATTTTTATAATTGATATATTTTTTAGAATTACTATTGAATTTAGAAAACAATGTTGGTTTTTGAAATCCAATAGGCTCGAGAG